>JAIUZE010001315.1:0-42370 GCA_022085475.1 Heliosperma pusillum | reverse complement strand
TATCTCAACCAAAATATTAAGGTGATGATTGATATATACCTAATTATTATACTTATATTCTATTATGCCTAATCACTTGAATGTCCAATAAGCTCAAGAGTGGTTAGTAGCGGTGAGCAAAACCGGGTACCCGATACGGTTTTTTTTTTAAGGCCAAAAATTAGAACCCGGATCCGACCCGGTTTAACCGGGTACCCGGTTTTCGTATACCCGGTTAAACCGGGTACCCGAAAACCGTATACCCGGATCCGGTTTAATTGATAATGGTCAAACCTGGGAATCGAGTCCACAACATTAGTAACGACCAATATATAAGATGCTTATATAAACTACTAGGATCATTATTACAAAACACAATTACTTGCAAAGTCACTAGGTAAAATAGCAAAATACAATTTGCAAAATTTCACACAGAAATTTGTCACTGATAAATGAGTTGCGTATGTTATAAGTTTCACATAAAATGATTGGTGCTCAAAATTTCACGCATATAGTCAAAATAGAAAATAAAATTTTACATACAACTTTTTTTTTTGTTATTTTTAATTAAACCGGGTCAAAACCGTATACCCGGTTCTGATTTTCCCCGACCTGGACCCGGTACGGTTTTTTTAAAAACCGTATCGTATACCCGGAAATTCGTATCGTGTACCCGGAAATCCGTGTAATTAAAACCGTATACCGTATCGTATCCGTATATTGAAACCGTATCGTATATTTTTGCTCAGCCCTAGTTGTTAGTGCATAGCTAGGTCCCTCATACCATGTGCTGAGTTTTCACTTTGTGAGTTTGTGAGATATTGGAAGCTGTCAGGGTTTGAACCCGTGACCTTCAGTCAGACAGCTCTGATACCATATAGATGAGTCTCAATCATCACCTTAAAATTTTGGTTGAAATGGTTAATCTATCATGTTATTATGTTAGACTATTAGAGTAATAGTGCGTGTTATATATACACTCATATACTCACATGCAACGTACTCGTATAGTGGTATATGCTAATCCAACAAAATTGGCCGACAATTATCTTAAACTATTTGCACCCTCTTAGCTATATTCATTTATTTACCTTTTTTTCTTGGTAAAATATATTTTAGTTAAAGCTAAAGAAATTATCGAGAAAGAGTAAGTACACTGCGATGCGCAATTATCTCGCTTACGAGAGCCCTACCCGCCCTTTTCTCTTTGCATCTTAGGCTAAGAGTATCTTGCTTATTTGGTCATTCTAATTTACAACCATTATAAATCAAAATAATTTACAACGAGAGTGTAAAACTATTCAAATCAACACTTTTTCTATGGGTGATAGAGTGGTACATTATCCCTTTTTTATAATTTACAACGGTGATAGACATTATTCGGGTTTTATAAGTTCATGATTTATCTTACTTAGGCACCATTAGTTTTTGTTTATATTAAAATACTGTGTAATGTAAGATGTAATTAAGTACATACTACATATTAAGTATTTGTTTAATTAGTTAATTAGTTAATAGTATGTTTGAGTTTTGGCATGAATTAATTAATGTAGGTGCAAGATATATGGCAGGGACTGGAATCAAGGGAACTGAATGCGAGAATGGTGGAGTTGTATTTAGTTGTAATGACACTGAAGCTGATGATACTAATAATAATAATAATGCAATAACACCAAACAATAATAATAATAATAATAATAATAATAATAATAATAATAATAATAATAATAATAATAATAATAATAATAATGGTTTAGATGTGATGGATTATAGCCCAGTCAGACAAAACACTCCAATTCATCACAATTAGATGTCAAATGATGCTACTTATAACGCATCATATGTTTTATTTACATAATATATATGATTATATATATACATGATTATATAGACAAAACGTATATGCATGTACGTCCTTATGACACTACTTGATATCGTCATAGATAAACCTATAGCAAAACAAGTTAGCTACTCCATATTATTTAGGTGGGATTTACTAAATAATCCCTCTTATATATTTATATTTATATAAATATATTTATATGTGGCATGTTCGTATAGCACTTCATATTGATAAGTTTTATACTTTTTAAATTGAGATGTTAAATAAGGTTTAATCATCTTCAAATATGCTTGCGTGTGTTTCCTCATTCTAAATGTTAGATAACTTTTTCTTAAATTTTTTGTAAGCCGGAATGTTCATTAAAGGTAAACAAATGATGGGATGGAAAAGTAAACTTTTATACTTTGTAATTTGTTTAGCCGATATTATAATATTACTCCTTCCATCTCAGGTTACATTTGTTTTTTTCCTTATAAAATCAAACAATCTTAAAATATCTCTGAAATAGAGAGAATATGTATGAATTATATGATAGCAACATCCCCATACTTTTCAGGTTAAATGTTTGGCCATATATTATCAAATTTTAAGAAGGTATGAATTCAAGACCAAAGGCTTTCATCATGTATGAATGTATGATGTACCCCACCCAATAATTTGTAACCCGAGATACAGAAATATAAGAAAATCAAAAGATAAATAAAAAGAAAGATAACTATTATATGTAGGGGTGGCCATAATCCGGTCTGGACCGGAAAAGTGGATCGGTCCGGACCGGAATCGACTGGACCGGAACCGGGAAAAAAAAATTCCGGTCCGGTCTCCGGTCCATCATTTTTTAAGATTCCGGTTTCCGGTCCGGTCTCGAACCGGTATTTTCCGGTCCGGACCGGATTGGACCGGAAATACCGCCGGACCGGAAATACCGGAATTATTATTATTTGATTTTTTTTATATATAAATTTTATTTTATTCCGGTCTAATCGGTCCGATCCGGTCCATTGGACCGGAATTAGAAAAAAGTGGGCATGTAGACAAAATTCCGGTCCAACCGGTCCGGTCCCGATTTTTTATCAATTCCGGTTCCGGTCCGCTCCGGTCCGGTTTTGGACCGATGCCCACCCATAATTATATGTAGGCGGTATGACTATTAAGCTAAACAATGAACATGAAAGATCTTACAAGGATGAAAGGAATGTCGTGGCGTGATGATCACTGCCCTAAAGTTGAATTTGCCCTGCTCAATACACTACAAGAATCAGGTCCAGTACCGACCGTCTTTAGCGGTCGCAAATAGTGAAAATCGGTCGGTAATACCACTTACCGACCGTTTTTTATTCCGTAGCGTCCGACAAAAATCGGTCGGTAATTGTGGTCGGTAAATGTTACATACCGACCGATTTCAAATTGGTCGAAAACATACCGACCGACACATCCGTCGCTAGACAGAAAATCCGTCGGTGCCAAAACATATTGACTTGGTCAATATCAAGACCCAATCGGTCGGTATTTTCCAAGTCGGTCGGTATTACCGACCGACGGTCGGTCGGTATCTGTCAGTGGTCGGTCGGTGCGGGATTTTGTCAATTAATGGGCAGAATGTTTTTGGACGGCAATCGGTCGGTATTTTTGTTTTGTCGGTCGGTAATTGCTTCAGTCGGTCGGTATCCAATGTCCACGATTTGGGTGATTTTTGCTTCTTATTCTCCCCCATTTGCTATATTTCCTGCAAATATTTCAAAATATATACAAATGCATTCGGACACAATTTTTTGAAAACCAGAAACCGTTTTTCAAATTAGAAAAATTTCAACAAACTACGAAAGTTTACATTACAAGTCTTACAAACTACTAAAGTTTACATTACAAACTACTAAATTTTCAACAAACCAAGATAACCATAACGCTACATGTCTTACATCTACCGTAACCATGTCTTATACAACAAACTACTAAAGTTTACATTACAAGTAACCATGTCTTACACAACCAAGCAACTACCTTACACTTGAAATCCATTTCTGCCTCCACCGGAGTTATCGTTATTTGGGTTATAAGGGAAATCAAATGTGTTATTGTTGCATCGGTATTGGGTTTGGGATTCAAATAGTTTGGCTAAGGCCTCAGTTTGGCGCCTTGTTTCTTCCCGTTCACGCGTACTAGCGGCTTGACTTGCCGTTATTTGTTGCCTTAGTTCTTCTTGATTTTTCATGTAAAGTTCTTCCCTCTTCCGATAATCTTCTTCCCTTTGTTGCATCTCCTCTCTATACTTCCTAAACTCTTCGGCTTCCCTCTCACGTGCTTCAATTGATTGACTTAGAACACCCGGGATATATTGTTGGGAGGCGGAAGAATTACCTGTCGACGATGATGACGCCGGGGGAGTGTAATATAGTGAGGTGGCGGTCCCTAAACCAAAGACTTGGCCCTTCTTGTATCCATCCACCGAATTGAACCAAACCTTGTTATCGTCAATCGGAATTCCTTGCTCCGTAAGCTCAGCTATCATCCTTAGAAAATTTTGCTACATTGTCAAAAAAGAAAGTTGTAAATAACTCATCTATCATCCTTAGAAAGTAAAAAGCGTCTATCGGAAGACCTAACAAAACTGTAAAAATGAAATTTCGAATGTAGTAATACTTGTAAGTTTCTTAAACTCGATATTAGACACTTCTAATATCATTATACATTTAGTTTACTCTTAAACTAAATAAATCTTATGCATGCATAACTAGATATAAAAGAAAGAACCATTTCTTACTTTGATTATGAAAATATGGGCACAATATTTGAACTCCTTTCAAATATTGTTCTTGAGCTAGTAATATGAGGATGATCTTCCAAGTTTCAAAGTAGAAACTCTCCAATTAGTTGCACCCAAGACTACCCTTAATCTCTACAAAATACTACACTAGTATTAAATAGTAGAAGCCCTTATTATGAACTAATAGATATATTACTACCCTTAGTAATGATATGATTAGTGTAAGAACACAAGAAAAATTTCTCAAATTTCTTTTAGTGAGAGATAGAGATTTTTAGAAAGATAAAGATACTAGCAAAATATGAGATGTTGTAGTATTTAATGAGAGGGAAAAACAAGCCCCTTTGTGGCTTGTAAAAACCGGTCACCCACACCCCACATGGGTGGGGTGTTGACACTTCCAATTGTTCTTAACAATGTAAAAAGGTTGAGTGTTGGTAATAGTTTTGGGTATGATTATGTCTAATTCCTAATTAGAATAATACACAAAAATAATCACCCTTTTGTACACTACCATAACCGGTTCACCCATGTAATATGGGTGTGCATTTTATTTTTGCAATTTGTCATTTGTCACAAGTGTGACATGTGACATATAACATGTAATTTTGCTTATAAATGTGTATTTAACCAATTTAAATGCAATTTCACAACATATGAATTAGACTTAACATTTTAAGTCACATTTTATAATTACATGTAAATAAAATGGGTCCTCTCATATTTGGTTAAAATAATCTACAACAGTTTGTAATTATAATCGACCAATTTCACTTATCTCAAATGTTTCATAAACATAATGCATTCTTAGTAATATAACAATTAAATTACCAAAATGAATCTTATTTAATCATATTACAATAAGATATAATTCTCACTTACAATTTAAACTTGGTTCAGTTTAAGGGATTAATTAATCTGTATCGCTATACAATTAATTAATGTATATGATTAGAGGATTGTCCTTTAGGTGTGACCTCAAGGGATCAACTGATCACCATCGTCATACGACAGTTACGTCAAACTCAATCGAGCCAATCGTTACCGATTTATGTTGACCAGTTGACTATAATATTCATCATCCGTTTTGTATTCTTTATAATTGAGATTTAATTATGTGATCGCACTATTGTTGAGGACATTTACTCCAACAATCTCCCACTTGTCGAGACAAGTGTGCGTTACCAATTCTCTTGTCCTATTACAATCTCCCACTCAATGCATGGTGTCTTGCAGGTCGTACTTGCATTTGATCATATCATGAGTGGTTTCCTCGATCTGGAGAGTAACTTTCTCACCGGAATTATCTACCATAGATGCCTTCCGAGCGTGGCCACGCATTTTCAGCTTACTCCTCCTCGAGTGGCCTTGAGATTTAAAATAACCTTGATAAGGGGTGGACAATTCCTATCGCACTATTCCCTTCGAATAGTCACAGCTCATCATGACCCAAAAGATGCTCATTTGACCCAGTTACGAAGGTCGTATAGCATAAATCAAAGTCATTCTGAAACTGTGCCACCTTAGGCGAACAGTCTTTAGTCAAAGAATTGACTCAAAAAGAATACTAGTAGCTCTTGCCACGACCAGGCTATATGAGTTGGCAGAACTCAATAAGCGGTCACTTCCCGACAGAGTGTCTCATACAGTCTGCCTATGTGATCGATTGGTCATCCCTATGACCCTATGACACCAGAACTTGCCATCAATCGCACCACAATCTAGTCACTTCGATATGTTACCTCATATAAGTGACTATGGGCCAATGCTATGTTAATACAGTCCACTTCAATGGGGTTCAAAATCGTCTCTACAACCCATTTGGATATAACAAAGCACAAAACGAGTTTTAGAAACTCAAACGATAAATGTGATTATCATATATGAACAATCAACACAATGTTATTGCTTCATATCATATAATCTAAAGTTTATTTCGTTCATGACAAGTCATGAGGATCTTGTTAAAATGCAATAAAGGCTTGGGTAGTGAATATACCATGTATTCATTTATTCCAACCTTGTTAATTGACTTTTCCTTCCATCCAACGTTATTCCTAATAACATGAATTCATCTATGTACATGTCTAGATCTCTATGTAGTGTTGGGCTTTTTAACTTGAAAGATGCTCCCACTCGTTATCATGATAACTGATAGGTATTTAGGTGAAGGGATGTATTATTAGTTCCTTTTAAACCACCTTATCCTCATCATAATGTACTAGGTCTCTATTTGTAGAATTTATAATGATTGACTCTTCAATCATCCTTTTAGTTATTCGCTTCTTGTATAACAAAAGTACGCCTAGGATTTCGATAAATCCTTATAAGTTTGGAAATTTGGGTTTGTGTAACCTTTACCACATTGTCAAATTTTTTCTACCAAACACAAGAATGTATCCCTAGTTCTCCTCGAGAACTCTATGGATGTTCTTGTAGGCTATCCAATGACACTCATCTGGATTGATTTGTTATGGGCTTGTCATGCTCCTAGCATACAATTCATTTAGATATGTGCATGTTATGGCACACATGATCGATATCATGTGATCAACAACTCTTAGGTTCAGTGGATGACTATGACCCTTTCATAGTGATCCCACTTTTATCAACATAAACAACCTATTTAACTTGTTGAATAGATTAAGGATCTTATCGATATAAGATACCTTTTTAATGCCAAGCTAAAATCTTCTATTCCACAATAGATTTTGATTTTAGTATACATGTTGCCCTCTTTCATCCAACATTAAAATCCAACCACTCCTTTCAAAAAGATAATATGAATATGTCACTCTTAATGAGTGAAACGTCATTCACGTGGAAAACAATTTCTCCCACTGAACTTCATGTCTTTACATGATAACTTAAACTCCCACTTAACTTCATGTCTATACATGACTTTAACTCCCACTGACTTTCATGTCTATACATGACTTTTCGAGAATTCGAGCGAAACCATTCTTATATCTTATAATAGAAAAGATCATCATAACCTCTAGGTAGATACATGCATACAATAGGCTTGTGTCATGTACACATCCTATTCCAAATCTCTATTTGGACATGTGGTTTTGATGTGTATCTTGTACACACCTATTATGAGGTAATTCATTGATGATTTGGATCTAAGCATAGTTAAGCATTAACTTAGCTTTTGTAGACATCTACATGTCTATCCATGCAACTACAATTGGACAATTCCAAATAAAACATTTTCTTTGCATAGATTCCATTTAGTTTCATAAGTCTCTCATGTTAGAAAATCAAAATTTAAAATTTCTAGGTGCTTCCACTTACATAGATCAGAATCTTATTTTCTCAAGAACATTTTCTTTTGGACTCGTCAATAGTCTAAGGATTCACCTAAGAACGCTTTCTTTTGGTCTCCTCATATGTTCTTGAGTCTAACCTAAGAACATATTCTTTTGGTTTCCTCACTAGTTCCTAACTAGTTTTTCGTTGTGGCTTATTTTCTCCCACTCTATCTTTAGAAAAATACAACTATTTTCTTTAAATATAGCCTTATGAGCCACAAACAATTTTGTACTCATATTCGTAAGGGAGGTAGAAGTATCACAATATGACCTTAAGTGATCTACTAAAGACTTATTTGTAAAGACATCGAATCTTAGCTTCAACATAGACTAGTTCTATAAGAGCTAAAGAGGTGAACTCATATTCATGTCATTTACTTTCTTTATAAGTGGTATGGCCAATTGGTTTGGTAGATTCCATATTTTGAGTTCAATAACTCAATTTTGACTTAGCAATTGATCTTTCAAAGTGAGAATCGAATTCTTAGTCTTTTTATTATAATGATCCCATCATCATAATATTTGCGTGATCAATTTGAGTCGATTAATTTATGTTATTTGTGCAAGTATAGTATGATGACAAGTTTTTAGAACTAAAAAGTTTCAACAAACCGAATGACTTGGGTTGAGAACCAAGTCACAAAATCCAATTACAACCAATGTCAATAAAAGGAATTGAACAAATTTTCGTGTCAAACAAGGAAATTATAAAAGTTCTAAAAAACAATGTCTCAAAATACCTCCTAAAATTTTGACAATTCAAAATGAGACCAAGCTTCCATAGGTCTTCAATCATGGTTAGCTAACTTAGCTTCCCTTGAAGAGCCTTAGGCTTGCTTGTCCTAACCTTTATCCTTGCTAGGATGCCCTAATTACAATTAAATAGGGTAAGAATCACAACTCGTATCCATATACCAAAGTTGAGATCATAACATAAACGATAGGGATAAATTACCAACAGAAACATCTTTCCAGTTTTGATATCTCCTAGATATTAAGTGCAATTCCTCTTCCAATACCCTATGCCATTACAATGATAGGCATGGGAGAGCTATTCTCAATAGCTTTACCCTTTCCCTTGAAGGTGGAGGGCTTCTTCCCTTTACTACCACCTTTCTTGAACTTCCCCTTACTATTTTATATCCTTGGAGGTGCTAACATTTAGTCTCATGTCTCTCTCGGCTTGCACAAGCATCTTGCGCATTTCATGAAGAGAGGTTTTCATGTTTTGCATATTGTAGTTTACCCTAAACTGCACATATGCTTTGATTTTCCCAAGGAATGTAAGACTCGGTCAATAACGAGTTGTTCGGGAATGGTCACCCCTTGAAATTTAAGAGTCTCGACATGCTCAATCAATTTGAGTACATGAGGGCTAACCTTTTGGCCCTCTTTTAGGTTCATGTTGAATAATGTGGAAGCCGTCTTAAAAGATCCTAGGAGCTTTGTGAAAAACATGGTCACAAGCTTGGCATAGATCTCACAGGCTGTGCTCATCTTATGGCACTCCCTTGAAGATTGGCCTCCAACGAGAAGATCAAAACGTTTTTGATCGCGGCGGACTCTTTGTGGCTAGCCTCATAGGCTCGCCTTGCGTGGCGGTTGACTTTTCATTAGGTGCGGTGGGATAGGCCTTGGCAAGGTAACGAAACCTGTCGTCACCCGCCGCGGCCAAACGGAGTTGCATATCCCAATTGGTAAATTAGCGCCATTCTTTTCTAACTTGCATCAATCCATGAAGGATCGAAGTTATGAGACATTCATGAGAATTGGAGCATAGGTGGTGGTGGATGAATTAGCATTTGCCATTGCGAATAAACAATTATGACTACAAATTTTAAAGACATAAAGGAAATGTCAACATTTATCATTTTAAATACTTGTAAACATTTTAAACAAGTTTAGCATTTAAATAGTGACCTCTACCCAACTATTATAAATGATTCCGAGATCCAAATTCATATCAACTTGGGCACGGTAAGCCGATGCATCCCTCATTAACATAATTCGGTGGATTAACTCTTTAATCGATTCTACATTAGAACTCTCGGTCGATAATATTACTTTAATATTTATCTTAAGCCCGGAACACATGCGGCTACGGTCGCGAATACTTACGTTGAGCTCAATCCAAATTTCGAAATAATAACATTTATTACCCCACTTACCCAACGTAACAAGTTTAGCACCCCGGTGAGCCGAGCCTACTTCCTTGCGAAATTGTGATTCATGGGTTCTACATTTGGTAAGGCTTGATCTCAATTATTTATTATGAGAGGTCATGTCAATTTATTATCTATCTCGTTTAAGTGAACTAAATCGAGGAATTAACGATAATTTTAATTGACACGGTCGAATACTCGATGAAAATGCATGTCATGTTATGGCGATTTGGCAATGCATGCAAACATATTAAATAAAAATGCAAGCATAAAAATAAAACTCCTAGTATGGCCTTTCCTATAATAGATAATCATATAATCTATTACAAGTTCGGAAACCAACTCCTTTGGTCCCTTGAACTTCATAAGCACGCCTCCCAAGGTCACCGTCTCTCTCTCGGAACTCCTTTTCGAATGGCACCGTCTTTGGGAAACTCCGGTTTTACAATTAGTTACAAAATATATAATAAAATTACAATAATTTCCTATTATACATTTGTAAAATAACATAATACAATAAAAGTGATTCGAGATCACATTAAATTACAAACGAATCAATATTCCGTTACATTTCGGGCAATATCGATTAAAACTAAGGCCATACAAGGAAAAATTACATAATTCCAAATTACATAAACCAAAATATGACATTCATAAATTGAAAATATGACATTCATAAATAAAATGCAGCATTATAATATGTATAAAACATGCTCATGTTAAATGCCAAATTGCACTAATTAACGGTTTATATCGAATATAACCCGGTTTTACGGAAATGCGTGATAATAACACTTTAAAATTACCAAACAATACTTAAATCATATTTAAGTCCAAGTTAATTATCCCAACTCATTTAGGCCTCAAAAATTAGTCATCACTCAATTTTGACAATAATTCAACTTGTTGTTGTATAATTGCTCATAATTAGACTTTAAAATCATATTTTAATCAAATAAATCCACATTTAATTACAATAATTTCAAAATTTGAATTTCAAATTCTTGGAAATTCTGGAACATTTCCATGACACTCATAATGTCAAAAATCATGGTTTAAAAATTTCGAATCGGTTTAGAGAAAAATGGTTGCGCTTTATCGGTTTTATCAAATAAAATACATAAAGCATGCAAAAATTAATCATATTAAATTTTAAACTTTAGATCTGAAATTTATGACATTTATGCAACCAGGAACAATTTTCTCTTGACATGAAAATTATTTTAGCTATATTTGCTAAAATAGTCACTATTTATGCCATTTTTACATTAAAAAGTCATAAATCATGCTAGACAAGTCACACTAGTCTGAAAGTTTTCACTATGACAGGAAAACATGCATGTGACAACATACTAAAATTTCATCATTAGATTCAAATCGGAAGTATATTTGTTAAATTAGTCACTATTTATGCCATTTTTACATTAAAAATACATAAATCATGCAAGACAAATCATATCAGTCTGAACTTTTCCAGTCTGACAGGAAACTATGCATGTGACAACATACTAAAATTTCATAGTCATATTCAAAGCGGAAGTATTTTTAACCATTTGACCTTTATTTATTTCATTTTATCATATAAAAATCATAAATCACACGAAATATGTCCACTTCACACGAAATTTTACATGCAGTAAGTACAATGCATGTGTGATATTGTGTAAAAATTTCAAGGTCAGAAGGTAAGTCTAACTATTTTTAGCATTTTAAACATCATTTTACTCATTAAAATGTAATAAAAATACTATAAATCATATTTGAGCACTATAAATTTCCATAAATCATCAAAATGACCTAAAATCATATTAGGACCATAATATATTGACATGCAAATAACTTTGTGATTTTATCTTATAAAACACAAATTAGTAGTTTTCTTTAAGTTACCATAACTCGAAAAAACTATAAATCGATTATGCATGCAACAACCTTGGCTCTTGATACCGCTTGTAAGTTTCTTAAACTCAATATTAGACACTTCTAATATCATTATACATTTAGTTTACTCTTAAACTAAATAAATCTTATGCATGCATAACTAGATATAAAAGAAAGAATCAATTCTTACATTGATTATATGTAAATGGGCACAATATTTGAACTCCTTTCAAATATTGATCTTGAGCTAGTAATATGAGGATGATCTTCCAAGTTTCAAAGTAGAAACTCTCCAATTAGTTGCACCCAAGACTACCCTTAATCTCTACAAAGTACTACAGTAGTATAAAATAGTAGAAGCCCTTATTATGAACTAATAGATATATTACTACCCTTAGTAATGATATTATTAGTGTAGGAACACAAGAAGAATTTCTTAAATTTCTTTTAGTGAGAGATAGAGATTTTGTAGAAAGATAAGCATCCATGCAAAAATGAGATGTTATGGTATATATTAAGAGGGACAAACAAGCCCTCTTTGGCTTGTTAAAACCGGTCACCCACACCCCACATGGGTGGGGTGTTGTCACTTCCAATTGTTCTTAACAATGTAAAAAGGTTGAGTGTTGGTAATAGTTTTGGGTATGATTATGTCTAATTCCTAATTAGAATAATACACAAAAATAATCACCCTTTTGTACACTACCATAACCGGTTCACCCATGTAATATGGGTGTGCATTTTATTTTTGCAATTTGTCATTTGTCACAAGTGTGACATGTGACATATAACATGTAATTTTGCTTATAAATGTGCATTTAACCAATTTAAATGCAATTTCATAACAAATGAATTAGACTTAACATTTTAAGTCACATTTTATAATTACATGTAAATAAAATGGTTCCTCTCATATTTGGTGAAAATAATCTACAACAATTTGTAATTATAATTAACCAAATTCACTTATCTCAAATGTTTCATAAACATAATGCATTCTTAGTAATATAACAATTAAATTAACAAAATGAATCTTATTTAATCATATTACAATAAGATATATTTCTCACTCACAATTTAAATTTGGTTCATTTTAAGGGATTAATTAATCTGTATCACTATACAATTAATTAATGTACATGATTAGGGGATTGTCCTTTAGGTGTGACCTCAAGGGATCAACTGATTACCACCGTCATACGACAGTAACGTCAAACTCAATTGAGCCAATCGTTACCGATTTATGTTGACCAGTTGACTATAATATTCATCATCCCTTTGTATTCTTATTATTGAGATTTAATTATGTGATCGCACTATTGTTGAGGACATTTACTCCAACAATACTTACATATCTCGCTCGGGCATTTGGATGACTCCATTGCTCCTCACCATCAACCATTTTCATATGGCTATCAAGAAATAGCTCCACTGCATTAGGGGCTATACCCCTCTTCTCTTTTGCCTTTAATAAAACCAAATCAAACATTAACTTCAAATTACAAATACTAACATTATACTAACAAAGTAAATTATCAACTTCAAATACTTAAATAAGTTCAAATTATTTACCATCTTAGCAGCATGTTTAACAGCTTTTATTGACCCGTAGTGATGTGTAGTAGGGCCATCTTCACCGCCTTTCTTGTTGATGGAAGCTTGTTTCGATCTCTTGATAAACGCCTTATTCTTCCGCTTCTCGATTAATTCTTTGAAAACATTAGGATGCATCCAACTCGGGCCAGTTGGATTCTTACCTTTTATCATCTGCCCGGCATCATACATGGCGTCTTTTAAACGCTTTCTACACGTCTCATTGTATTGCTTCCTACACTCATCCTCATACTTAGGATCCAAATTGCATAATGTCTACACATAAAAACAACAACACTGTAAAAACAACAACACTTATAAATTAATAAAGTAAAAGTTAATATATATAAATACCCGAAAATTATCAAACCACGCATCCCTTTTACTTTTTGGAGTCTCTTTCAAGTTCAAGTAAGGGACATCGTAGTTGTTTTTGAAAGACCGGCTAACTCTTCGGACCACTTGGCTATCGTCAAACCTATATAAATCTTTATATTAGAAAATGATATGGAACATGTTTTAAGTTAATTTTATTAGAAAGGAGATTATAAATATGAAATTGTACCATAATAATCTCGGCTCTATATCCAATGTGCACTCTTTTGTTGTCGTAGGGGTTGTACTTTGGTTTGTTATATGCCCCTCATTGTTGTTCTCTTCGTCGCTCGTCTCCCCCTCTTCTATCACCGGGTCCCTAAATACTATACCTTGTTCTCGTCCTCGTTCTCGTCCTCGTCCTCGTCCCCGTCCACGATCTCCTAACATCTTAAACAAAACTAAATATACACAAGTTAATGTTAGCAATTAAACATTGTTGTCAAATAAACAAATGACTTTGATAATTGATGACACATAAAACATTACTAATTATATTGTACTTATTACATAACATATACTTAATATTACACAACTAGTCTTTTACTCATCGTCATCTTCATCTTCATCGTCATCTTCATCTTCATCTTCCTCCTCCTCCTCCTCCTCCTCCTCCTCCTCCTCCTTCTTCTCCTCCTCATCTTCATCTTCATCATCATCTTCATCATCATTTATAAAATCAACTTCATATAAGTCTTCATTTCCTCTTCCAAATCTACGAACCTCCACCACCTCATCTTCTTCCTCATCATCTCCTTCTATAAAACCTTGTAAGACTTCATCTTCCACAATGGAAGATAAATTAAGAGGTGTCGTCATTTCTTCTTGAAATACGGTTGTGTCAACCGGTGCATCAAATTGTGATCTCGCTTTACTTTTAAACACCGCCCACCAATTATCTCTATCTTTCTTTGTGCTTGGATAAGAAGTGAAATAAACTTGATTAACTTGATGTGCGAGCACAAAAGGGTCGTATTTTAAATACTTTCTCTTATGATTTACTTCAACAAGTTTATACGTTTCATGTACAATTGTGCCGATTGAAGAATTATCCATCCAACAACATTTAAACAAGATTGCATTATACGCCATTTTTTCACCACAATACCTCAACTCAATAATCTCTTCTAGGGTACCATAATAGTTATCTCCACCAACATCGTTAACACAAACACCATAATTCATACTTGCTTTATTTTTCCCATATTTCATTGTGTGAAAATTAAAGCCATTTATCGAATATTTCTGCCAACTTTGTACTTCTTTACAAGGACCCCTTGACATGGCCACCAACAAATCATCCTTGATATCTTCTTGAAGTACCTAGTTTAAAATTAGTCTTATTAAGTACCCATATATGTTGACTTAAGGTTAGTTTGTATATATTTGTTTAATGTTTGTAAATGAAACTTACATGTTCTTTAAACCAATTTGGGTATAGCTTTTCGTATGAAGTCCAAACCTCATCTATATCAATATTTGGATGTTGCTCACGGATGAAAGCTTCAAATAACCTATCATTTAACAATTTTATTATTATATGAATAATCTACCACTTTAATTATTGTATTGCCAAGGTGTAAAAAACTCACATACCTCTCATATTTTTCTAATCGTTCACAATTCGATCAGGCGTAAAGATGAGCACGTTCATATTCATCTTCATCCAAATATCTTATTTTTCCTTTTTTGAATGGTTGACCTCCATGTTTTTGGAATAGCTCAGGTAAGGAAGACTCCGTTTCATCTTTTGTTCCAAAATCTAAATCTTTAGCCTTTGTGTCGATATGCTCTTCAAAATATTGCGAACAAAAGTTTGATATTTCTTCCACTAAGAAAGCGTTGCAGATAGACCCTTCGACTCTTGCTTTATTACCAACTTTTTGTTTCAAGTGATTTAAAAACCTACATTGTATTATAATAATGTTAGTTGAATATTCAAAATATTTTATTTAATTTTTTTATTTAATTTGAATAAGTACGTATGTAATTTACCTCTCAAAAGGATACATCCACCTATATTGTACTGGCCCTCCAACCCTTGCTTCATAAGGCAAATGTATAGGTAAGTGTTCCATTGAGTTGAAAAATGATGGCGGAAATACTTTCTCCAACTTGCAAAGTATTTCGGCAATGTTGCTCTCTAGATTTTCAATGTTTTCAAGTTTGAGGGTCGGGGCACACAAATCACGAAAGAATAGACTTATTTTAGTTATTGCACTCCACACATCTTTCGGCAATAAGTGTTTCAAAGCCACAGGTAGTAATCTTTCCATGAAAACGTGACAATCATGACTCTTCAACCCATGAAGGATATGATCATGTCGATCAACACACCTACTCAAGTCGGATGCATACCATCTGGAAACCTCAAGTTACAAATCCACTCACATAAAACTTTTTTTTTTAGCCTTATCAAGTGCAAATGGGGCTTTTGGCTTAACTCCATTTTCCTTAATGTGTAAGTGTGGTCTTTTGCATAATAGTTTAACGTCTTCCCTTGATTTTTCATTGTCGCAAGTTTTATTCTTATTATTCATGACCGTATGAATCAATTGCTCAAAGAAGTTCTTTTCAATATGCATAACATCCAAATTGTGTCGTATTAACAAGTGTTTCCAATAAGGCAAATCCCATAATATACTTCTCTTAAACCAACCTAATTTATTGTCTTTAAACTTGTTTAATTCACTCTTTGTGCACTCAATACTAGTAGGATAATCACGAATCTTCTCCCAAATTTCAAATCCGTCTAGGAATAAAGGAGGGGTGTCATTTTTTTGTAATATATTCTTGAGAAATGAGGTTTTGTTATACCGAAATCCATGGTTAGGCGATAAGAATTGTCAGTGACAATCAAACCAAGACACCTTATGACCCTTAAGAAGATAAAATGCCTTTGATTCTTCCATACAATAAGGACATGCAAGGAAGCCGGCCGTGGCCCAACCGGAAAGCATGCCGTAAGCTGGAAAGTCATTGATTGTCCATAAAAGAGCGGCTTTGAGTTGAAAATTTTGTTTCTTGGACACATCGAAAGCGGGTACACCAACCTCCCACAACTCTTTCAACTCTTCGATAAGAGGTTATAAGAAGACATATATGTGACTTTTAGGATTATCCGGCCCCGGAACAATCAATGAAAGGAACATAAATGGTTTTCATGCACAACCATGGTGGTAGATTGTAAGGAGTGAGAATTACAGGCCAACATGAATACTTTTTCCCAAATTGGTCTTACGGTGTAAAACCATCTGTGCACAACCCAAGTCTAACATTTCGAGGCTCACTAGCAAATTCCGGGAACATTTTGTCCAAATGCTTCCAAGCCTCACTATCGCTTGGGTGGGCAAATGTCCCTTGTACACGAGGGTTTTCTTCATGCCATCTCATAGCCTCCGCAATATTTCTAGTAGCATAAAGCCGTTGTAATCTTGGACCTATAGGAAGGTAGAATAGGACTTTTTCAGGTATTTTTTTCCCACTTGATGGTGTTGGCTTGTACCTATCTTTGCCACATTTCTTACATTTATCAAGCGACACATCTTCTTTCCAAAAGAGCATACACCCGTCCTTACAACAATGAATTTTTTGATAGGGTAGTTGAAGAGCTTTGAGCAATTTTTTGGTGTTATAATAGGTGCGGGTCATCACATTTCCCCGAGGTATAACATCCTCAATCAAGGAAGCAATCTTATCTACACATTTGTGCGATAAGTTGTGCTCACATTTTATGTTAACAACCCTTGCAGCTGCTTGTAACACCGACACATCGCTCCCCTCATATAAAGGTCTCTCCGCCGCATCTAACATATCAAAAAAACTCTTCAACTGAGGGTGTGGAGTTTCCTCTTCACCGATAGGGGGTTCCTCCATATGTTCTAATGCACGGTCACCTAAGGCATCTATTACCATCTCTCGATATGGTCCTCTTATGGGAGATTGAGTAGTGTTTGGTACATTGTTTGGTATTTTCAAGGAGAAAGGCTCACCATGACACACCCAATCATAATAATTTCCCGTAAAACCTTTACTAATAAGGTGTTCTTGTACCACGAATTCACTCAAGTATTTCAAATTTTTGCACTTTACACATGGACATCTAATTAGTTGTGAATTCCTAAATTCATCTCGAGTTTTAACATATTCAAGAAAACTATTCACCCCACATACAAACTCATACTTAACCATCTTCCTAGCATCAACTCTTTCATACATCCATTCTCGTTCAACCCTCTTCATTATAAATCTATAGAAATACATAAATATAACATAATTAGGCAATCCAACAACTAATTGAGACAATCTACATTCTTACTAAATAGGCAATCTAAATACTAATTCTAATTACCAATTTTAACCAACTAATCAAATTATACTACCAACATAAAATTTCTAACTACCAAATTTAACCAACATTCAATTTCACAGCCAAAGTCCAACATATATCTACTACTAACAACATATAATAAGATATATCTACTACTAACCACATATTTCTACTACTAACATCTTGAACATACAAACAATTACATATACTAACATATAAACAATTACATACTAACAATTACATACACTAACATATTAACAATTACATATACTAACATAATTGCAAATAATTAAAAAACCCCCAATTTAACCAAATCTTAACCCTAACTTAAACAACTCTAAATTAGATTCAAATAACAATAAATAATAAAATCCTAACATAAAATTAAGGGTAAAAACAAACATAAACACAATTAAAACAACTATAAACACAAAAATTAAGAGAAAATCATACCTTTATTAAATAACTAGAAGAGAGAAGGTGGTTGTTGAGAAAGGAGGGGATGGCGGCGTCGGCGGTGGTCGGTCGGCAGGTGAGCGTTGGCGTCGGCGGTGGGAAGGAGGTGGTCGTCTGGTATAGGTGTGTCGTCTTTGGGGAAGGGTTTAGAGTGAGAGAAGGTAAGTGATAATAGAATGAGGGATAGTCGGATTTGGTTTTTTCATATCAGACCCCATACCGACCGATTGGCCAGTCGGTCGGTAATTTCGGCCAATCGGTCGGTATTTTTAGCGCGCACCAACCGACTTCCCTCTTCAGCGACCGACTCTAAATCGGTCGGTATTTTTAGCGACCGATATTTAGTTTACTGACCGTTGTCGGTCGCTATGTCTTGTTACCGACCGTTTTGAATAGCGGTCGGAATGTGCGGTCGGAGCAAGGGCTGATTCTTGTAGTGATACACACGGACTCTTAGCGACCAACCTCCAGGAATACACGACTTCCGAGCCTAAGGTGTATGACAAAGACTCATATTGAGGACTACTTGCAAACGTTGCCAAAGACCAGTTTATAAAGGAGTCGTTATAGAGAGAGAAAGCAGAGAGAAGAGTTGTTGTGTGTTTGATAGTGCAGTAGGCAAGGCTTTATATAGGGGACATGAGAAGGATCCAAAAACTCATTAAATGTGCCTTGAAAGTTGTCTTTAGAAGACTGTGAAATCAGTTTGAAAATAAAGCAAATCAGTGCTGGTAGACTGTGTAACCAGTTTGGAAAAAATAAACAAACAGTGATGGAAGACTGTGTAATCAGTCTTAAAAAAAACGCACAAAAGAAAGGAAAATAAGTGACATATACGACCTCCAAAAATAGGCCGTTAGCCCGCACCGCAGGTGCTCTACCAGAGCCCAGAACCCGAGCCCGAGCCCGGCGTAGCGTGGCGTGGCGCGCGCGCGAGTGTGGCAATGGAGTCCCTCCACTACTACTCATCTAGTAGTGTATCATACTTGGTCACTTATAAACCATAAAAACAAAGGTTGTTTTTTCTATGTAGGAAACAAAAAACTATTTTTGAAGCCATACTTCCAACAATCCCCCACATGATTCAAAAAGGGTTTTAAAAGGAATTGATCAATGGCAACGGAACATAAGTCTTGAGATGACAATACCCTGTAGGTTTAAATTGACACCCACTGCATACAACCTACCTGCCACAGCCGTGATGAGTGGCCTTTGACCTTGAACCCTTCACGGTGTTTTGTGACGGTTGGATGCGCACAAACCTCTATTCAAATTTGCGTTCGTCCTCGCGAAATGTTATAAAAGATTGCCCCCACATGCCTGGATTCTCGTGAACGCTCTAGAGGTCCTAAAGCCTAAAGACCTCATAGGGGGTGGGCATATCCCCCACATTCACATAGGTAAGTCCATCAGGTTTGACTGTCACAAACCATCGTTTTTAAAGGACTATGGACTTATTAATAGCTTAGCTCATCCTTCCTCATATGACAGATATAACACCGAATATAAAGAAAAGAATACTACATCACTTTAAATATAAATATGAATGGTAGTAGTATTACAACATGATATCCTTGTGACTTCGTTTGACCCATTGAACTTAGTTAAACCTAAGTTGGGGATCCCCGTCACAATTCGCTCCCAATAGGCTTTAAACCCATTCCTTGTGCTGACTCCAGCACCAATATTCTGCAGAGGCCTTTCGTGAGAGGATCCGCAATGTTCCTCTCCGATTTTACATATTCCAGTGATATCACATTATTTCTGATCAGATCCCTCACTATGGCATGTCTCAAGCGTATATGTCTTCTTTTCCCGTTGTAAGCTTAATTTCCTGCCACACCAATTGCCGCGTGGGAATCGCAGTGCATTGAGACTGATGGAGCTGGTCTCCACCACAAAGGAATGTCTGAGAGTAGATTCCTTAGCCACTCAGCCTCCTGTCCTGCCAATTCTAGAGCAATAAATTTAGACTCCATGGTAGATTTAGCAATACAACTTTGTTTAGAAGATTTCCACGAAATAGCACCACTAGCCAGAGTAAAAACAAATCCACTCGTAGAATGAATCTCATCATTATCAGACACCCAATTAGCATCACAATAGCCATCTAAAACACAAGGATTTTTGGAATACTGTAGACCCCAGTCCATAGTTCCTCTCAGATATTTCAGAAGTCTAAGTAGAGCATTCCAATGTGACTGATTTGGGCTATGAGTGTATCTACTAAGTTGACTTACCGCATAAACAATGTCTGGTCTAGTATAATTCATGAGAAACATAATACTACCAATAATCTTAGCATATTCCTCCTGATTTACGCAACTACCTTTATTTTTCTTTAGATGAATACTAGGATCATACGGAGTTTCCACAGGTGCACAATCAAAACAATCAAATTTTTTCAAAATTTTCTCGACATAGTGTGACTGATCCAAATGCAAACCATATTTAGTCCTAGTGATTTTTATTCCAAGAATAACATCCGCTTCACCTAAATCTTTCATGTCAAAACACGAGCTTAAAAAATATTTAGTGTTGTTAATGACATCCAAATTAGTCCCAAAAATAAGCATATCATCAACATATAAACATACGATCACACATCCAAGTTTGTCAACCTTAGCATAAACGCAAGCATCTGAATCATTCAGATGAAAACCGTGAGAAAGAATAGTTTGGTGAAATTTGTCATACCATTGTTTGGGAGCTTGCTTTAGACCATACAAAGATCTAACGAGTTTGCATACCTTATCTTCTTGTCCCGAAACCACACAACCTTCTGGTTGTTTCATATAGATTTCTTCGTTTATATTTCCATTTAAAAAGGCCGTCTTTACATCCATTTGATGCTCAAAAAGATCATGTATAGAAGCTAATGCAATCAAAGCTCTAATAGTTGCAACTTTAGTGACAGGAGAATAAGTGTCAAAAAAACCCAAACCTTTGGTTTGTCGATTACCACAAACGACAAGTCTAGCTTTATACTTACCAATAGACCCATCTGGTTTAAGTTTCTTCTTGAATACCCATTTGTTTGCTAGAGGTTTACACCCTCTAGGAAGGTCGGTGAGGATCCAAGTGTTGTTGCTTTTGAAGGAATCTATCTCGCTGTTTATAGCTTCCAGCCAAAAAATCAAGTCGACAGAACTCATGGCCTCCCTGTAACTTCTAGGATCATTTTCAAGAACATAAGCGCAGATGTCTTCTTCGTCAAGATGTACCTTTTCTGTCAAAAAGGTGATGAAGTCAGACCCAAAATCCTTTTCGATTCTGGCCCTCTTACTTCTTCTAGGTTCAACTTCTGTACTAGAGGAAACAATATCAACATTCTCAGAAACAGATGTTAGTCGAGATTTAGAATTATTTTTCATAGGAAAAATATCTTCGAAAAACACAACGTCTCTTGATTCCTTAATAAAACCAAAACCTAAACTGTCTTTAAGGATGAACCTGTAAGCTGCACTGTTAGAAGCATATCCAATGAATATACCGTCTATCGTTTTTTGGTCCAATTTTGCTTCTTTGGAAAGCAGGTATTCCAATCTTCCCTAGACACCCACACACTTTAAGGTAATTGAGATTTGGTTTGTGGCCTTTCCAAAGTTCATAAGGAGTCTTGTCCAATTTTTTGTGCGGAACCCTGTTGAGCACATAACAAGCAGAAAGAATGGCTTCGCCCCACATGTTAGTAGGCATACCAGAACTAATAAGCATAGCATTCATCATATCTTTTAAAGTTATGTTTTTCCTTTCAGCTATTCCGTTTTGTTGAGGGGTGAAAGGGGCGGTGAACTCATGAATTATGTCACTTTCCTCACAATTTTTTTTAAGGGGGTAATCATATTCACCGCCTCTGTCAGACCTAACTCGTTTTATTTTTAAGCCTAATTGATTCTCAACTTCGGTTTTATAAATCAAAAATTTCTGTTCTGCTTCATCTTTGGAGCTTAGCAAATATACTTTCGTATATCTAGAAAAATCATCTATAAAAGTTATGTAGTAACGCTTACCTCCTCTACTCATAGAGTTTCTGAAGTCTCCCAAATCAGTATGAATCAATTCGAGAAGTGTTGAGGAACGATTCACTTGCTTATTGAAAGGTGTTGTGAGATGTTTAGCCTCTACACAGACTTCACATTTGTCAAAAAGAGTATTACTGAATCCATGTATAAGGTCAAGATGTTTTAATTTCTTAATTGAATCGACATTAACGTGACCTAGTCTAGCATGCCATAAAGAAATGGACTCGGCAATATAAACAGAATCTTGAGAATTTTTATTAATAGTTACCACGTCCAGCACAAACAAGCCATTATTACAAAATCCATTTCCGACAAAGTTGTTATTCCTAGTGAGTACAAGTTTGTCAGATTCAAAGGAGAGTTTAATACCTGCCTTATTAAGGAGAGAGCCTGAAATGAGATTCCGACGTATTTCGGGAACATGAAGTACATTGTTAAGTTCAAGGGCCTTACCGGAAGTCAATTTTAGTTGCACTTTACCTTTGCCAATGACGCCCGTGGTGCTCGAGTTTCCCATGAACACGCATTGCCCATTGGTTTCAGGAATGAATCCTGTAAATGCTTCTTTGTCAGAGCAAATGTGGCTAGTAGCTCCAGTATCTAGAATCCATTCGGTTGAGTTGCTTAACAGATTTACCTCGGAGACGAAGGCTGCAATAACTTCATCGGTTTCAGTGAGATGTGCTTGAGGTTTGTTCCTTGTCTTGCCATTAGACCCCTTTGGACAGAATCTGGCGGAGTGACCTGTTTCTCCACAGGTGAAACATTCTCCTTTGAATGGTCTTTTTGGTTTGAAATTTGTATGGTTTTGTATACCATGGATCTGGTTAGAGCCCTTGTGATTGTTATGGCGCCTAGGACCCTTGTTTTCATTCTTGGATTCAACAAGGTTAGCATTAGAAGAGGAATGATCAACTTGTTTCCCTTTGGACTGAATGTGGTTCTGTTCTTTGATCTTTATGTGAGACACAAGCTCAAGAAGAGTGAAATCTTTCTGTTTATGTTTCATTGAGTGCACATAGTTCTGCCAAGATGATGAAAGTTTCTCTAGCAGACGATTAGCTTGAAAAATTTCACAAAATTTCATGCCTTCTGAAATAATATCAGCACATAAAGTTTCATATTCATGAACTTGATCTAAAACAGGTTTATCGTCAGTAATACGGAAATTCAACCATCTATTGCAAGCATATTTCTTGGTGCCAAAATCATCTGTTCCGTACTTAGTTTTTATAGCACTCCATATGTCTTTTGCAGTGTCAAGCTTACTATAAATCATAAAAAGAGGTTCACACATATAATGCAGTAGAAGACCACGACAAGTTTTATTATCCTTAGCAAAATCTCGTTCACTATTTTCTGGTGCTTCAGATCTAGTTAAGGTATAATCGACCCCTAACTGACTTAAAAGAAAATCAATTTTATCCGACCATAGCCTATAGTTTTTTCCATCAAGTAAATCCAGTTTTGACATGTCGGGAATAAAAACAGTAGGCATAAGGTTGGGATGAAAAGAAGCAGCAGAAACCGATGTAGTCATATCGCCTAAAAAAAAAAGTAATTCAACTTTAGACTGTAGGCGGTATGACTATTAAGCTAAACAATGAACATGAAAGATCTTACAAGGATGAAAGGAATGTCGTGGCGTGATGATGATCACTGCCCTAAAGTTGAATTTGCCTCGCTCAATACACACGGACTCTTAGCAACCAACCTCCAGGGATACACGACTTCCGAGCCTAAGGTGTATGACAAAGACTCAGATTGAGGACTACTTGCAAACGTTGCCAAAGACCAGTTTATAAAGGAGTCGTTATAGAGAGAGAAAGAAGATAAAAGAGTTGTTCTGTGTTTGATAGTGCAGTAGGCAAGGCTTTATATAGGGGAGATGAGAAGGGTCCAGAAACTCATTAAATGTGCCTTGAAAGTTGTCTTTAAAAGACTGTGAAATCAGTTTGAAAATAAAGCAAATCAGTGCTGGTAGACTGTGCAATCAGTTTGGAAAAAATAAACAAACAATGATGGAAGACTATGTAATCAGTCTTAAAAAAAACGAACAAAAGAAAGGAAAATAAGTGACATATACGACCTCCAAAAATAGGCCGTTAGCCCGCACCGCAGGTGCTCTACCAGAGCCCAGAGCCCGTGCCTGAGCCCGGCCCGGCGTGGCGTGGCGTGGCGCGCGCGCGAGTGTGGCAATGGAGTCCCTCTTCTTCTACTCATCTAGTAGTGTATCATACTTGGTCACTTATAAACCATAAAAACAAAGGTTGTTTTTTCTATGTGGGAAACAAAAAATTATTTTTGAAACAATACTTCCCCCATTATAACCGATATTAGTAAGTTTTGTTTAAGACGGACTATTCGTCTTAAATCTTAAGCGGGCCAAGTACTATTACATGGGGGCGAATAGGGACGAAAATATTGTCCTTTTCAAGGCAACTTGCCATGTGATTTCGTATGTATTTGACCCGTTTTAACGTTAAGACGAACAATGACCCTCTTAAACGAGAATTTGTGAACCGATATAAGATAGTACATTGGAAAAAGCAAGCCCCTTTAAATGATTCACCTTGACGGTAATCAACTTGAGTTAGAGATATAAACAACCCAACGTGAAAACTTTTTTTTTTTTTAAATTGACTTCAACTTTAAGTTCTGAATTGAATGTTCCGAATGATCAACTCTAATATATTGGAACTAAAATAAAAGGCTTCAAGTACAATAAAAACTTGTTAAATTATGCAAATGGGTTTAATAGTACCTAAGTGGAGGAGAGATGGTTCGCTCGATAAATGATGTAAGTATAAGCAGGGTGGTAAGAGTGTCAGTCTCAGGGACAGTTGGTGTCTAAAATCGATCTAATAGTCTACTAGGTCTCTTGCAAAGTCACAATGTAATTTGGGTTTGGATTTGTTGACTAAACTAAATAACAATAACTAAAGGCAAATAAAAACAACAAATAGAGTCTAAAACGAGAAAGATTGGATTTTTATCGAATATGAGAGAAAATTAGGGTGAGTTGGTTCATATGGGTGGTATAGTTGGGTGAAAAAGTTGGGTTTAATAGTTAACGATCGTCTAGTCTAGGAAAGTGAATTGAGGCTTACGATCTTACAATTCCCCCTCAAACCGACTCTAACTAGCTATCGCGTCACTAGATACGGTTTGCCAAACTAGCGGTTCTACGAAAAACCACGACTTTCGATCTTATGGTATTCAAAACAAGCGAAAGAATCATGCAAACTCACGTAGGCATTTCATCAAACATGTTACAAGAATAGGATGGAGACAAGACAATAATCAACTATTAACCCCAACAAAAAACACATTAACTCATACTAAAACCCATAATCCCCCACATAACCCTAGCAAGATTACTACTCACTCATATTCAAGGAAATTCAATATTAATTAAGGATTGCAAAATGGAATCAACAACAATGAACATAGTCTTCTAATTAACAATGAATAGATAACAAGGATTGAAATGAAAACTTAATTAAAGGCAAGATTAAGTAAAGAAATTGTACCAACTTAGAAAAAGATGAGAACTTTGATATAATAACGAAGATTTTGTCACAAATCTTTGAATACAAACCAAGTTCCAACACTAAACCAAGTCTCAGTTGCTAATTAACCAACTAATAAGCTTAATTATGAAAGATTAATAGAAGATTAAGTACTAATTCTATGAGAGTTTCAGATCTAGGGTTTCGTGCCCTCTAATTACACAAGGTGTTTACGGTCGTGAAAGCTGTCTCACGACCGTGAAACCGCATGTCACAGTCGTGAGATATGAGGCAGGGGCAGATCCTTCTTTCACGATCAAGTCACGACCGTGAAACAAGTTTCACGACCGTGACATCTCTTTCACGACCGTGAAATGAGTTTCACGACCGTGACATCTCTTTCATGACCGTGAAATGAGTTTCATGGTCGTGAGCTGAATTGCTCGAAAATCCACCTTCTTGGAATGGCATGTCACGACCGTGAGATACCTTTCACGCCCGAGAAGTGCTTTTTTTCCTTCTTCCCTTGCTTGACTTAGTTGCTTCCTTCCTGGTTTCGCTTGCCTTGACTCGGGAGAGCTTTGGCGCATCGAGTAGGGTCCCCCTAAGGGTATGTGGGGCCCCCAAGGTATGTCGTGGGTCCTCCGAGTGATCCACCTTCTTCTTTGTCGATCAAAATTAGGTAGAAATTGCCTAAAGTGGCGATTTTCCTACAAAAACACGATGAAAGCGAGAAATATGCTAGAAGAAGGTAAAACACGTTGAAACGCTCTTAGAGAGCGTTAAAGGCAGGCAAAATGAGACGAAATGGGGTGGAAAATGAGGGTGAAATGACACTATATAGATAAACCGAAAGAGGTTCAACTCTAAAATCAATTGGCTATAGATGGAGTAGCTCCTTAGTTTATAAAGTGGTAAACTCTCTTTTCTTTTATCAATGTGGGATAACACACATGTGCGACTATTGCGTTTGTGGGCATCCCTCCGCGATCTACGGTCGATTTGGAGTCTTCACCAAGCAATTGTGGATTGCTTGGACGCTGTTCGAATCCACTTTATACCTTGGTCAAACAAAGCAAAAAGCAATGTGTTGACATAAATACTAAAGTTAAGGACTCGCTTCTTAGCATTATATGTATAGAATGACTCTCGCATTGCCATGAATAAGGCCATCTTATCTAGAGATTCAAGTAAAGGGGTGAGAGTGCGTATTGTGGAGCTCTTTAATCGAACACCCAATGACCCTTGGCTTCTGATATTAGTTTAGAAACTTGTGACTTGTGCTTGTTTAAACTTGGTTTGTTAACATTTAAGAAGATTTGTAAACTTAAAACAATTTTCTTGATCTATATGAGGATGTTGGTTTCACATCGTGTTGTTGTAAATGTGTGAAATTATGGTTGTTTTCTAGTATACTTGCAGGTATGGTATGGTAACGAAATGGCAGGATGAAAACGGAATTTTTCTTGCAATATCACAGGTTTTTTTGCGACTGAAATGTTCATTTGGTGACTACTTTCAGTCGCCAAACCCCCTGTATTTTTGCAAATTAAAAGGCCTTTTGGCGACTGATTGGCGACTGAAATCAGTCGCCAAATTGGCGACTGAAATCAGTCGCCAAATTGGCGACTGAAGGCTGTAGTGGTCGCCAAATCGGCGACTGATGGCGACTGAAATCAGTCGCCAATTTGGCGACTACACCACCTATCAGTCGCCAATTTGGGCGACTGCTTTCAGTCGCCATTTCACCATTTTGGCGACGCTTTTTTCAGTCGCCAAATTTGGCGACTGAAATTAGTCGCCCAAATTTTTTTTGGCGACTAATGACTGCGACTGGTTCTTGGCAACTGATTTCAGTCGCCAAATTCATTTTAGCGACTGAAATTAGTCGCCAATATCAGTCGCCTGAATGTTGTTTTCTTGTAGTGTCTCGCGTTAGCGCCTTTACTTACTGATCGATTCTGGTCGTCAAGTGCAAGAATTGATAAAATTGGTAAATGCATAAATGCGCGTCCAAACTTTTAACCTAACATGTGAAATTTGAGTAACTTAGTTGATTTATGCATGTACATAGCATTGATCGTCAAAGTAGAATTTAATGTTTTTATGTATGTGAAGAATAGAAATAAAAAATATTGGCTTTTTTTAGGCAACTTGTCATGTGCTTTCGTATGTATTTGACTCGTTTTAAGCTAAAGATGGGCAATGTCCCTCTTAACCGAGAGTTTGTGAACCGATATAAGATGGTGTTAGGTTCAATAACCCCCTCATTAGTCTTAGGCACTTCTAATTAGGAACTAATTAAATTATTAATTAGTTAAGCAAGATCTAGCGCATGCAAACTTAAAAAACAAAGATAAGAAGAAAAAGATGTTTCCTCACATTGATATAGGACGAAATTGCCTTACAGTCTTATCAAATTGCATGAGTGGAGCATCGTCATCGTAAGATCATTAGCATTCTAAGAGATGTGTAGACTATCTTTCCTTACTTTTACTGTATTTGCTTTAGTTTTATCCCGCGCTCACTCAATAATGTAGCCCATGAGCTACCTAAACGAGCTCGGGTATTGTAGTTAACTTAGTTTTACTGCTGCAAAAAAAAAAGATATAGGACGAAATGGGCACAAGAGAGGGATGATAAGATTATAAGATTATGGGATGATCTCCAAAGTTTCAACGATAGAAACTCTCCTCTTGTTGCACCTAGACTATCCCAAATCTTCTCTTATATTATATACTATATAATATGAGAGGAACCCTTAAATAATATAACTAATACAACTATTACTACACTTAGTAATATTGTGTTAATATTAGAAATATATGAACTTGATTTTATGAGAAACTTCTTAGGTGTTTCTAGAGTAAGAAATTTACAAATGAATATGAGATGAAGTGTCACCAAATGGGAGGAGAAAACATCTCCTTATGGAGCTCACCAAACCGGCCAACATGAGGAGAGGAGAGCATGCTCCTTACTTTTTCTCTTTACAAGATAGTAGACTAGCTCTAGGCTTTTAGGTTATAATTATATTTTCTAATCTTAATTAGAACAATAATTAAAACCTAAACCCCTACCCTAATAGCCCCCAAAACCGGTGCACCATATTACATGGGTGTTCATTTTATCTTTTGTAATTTGTCATGTGTCATATGTGTGACATATGACATGTTACATGTAATTATGCTTATAAATGTATATTTAACTAATTTAAATATAATCTTATAAAAAGTAAATTACAGTTAACATTTTAAGTAATAATTTATAATTACATGTATGTAAAATGAGTCATCTCATATTTAGTTAATATAATCTACAACTAATTGTAATTGTAATTATAATTAACCAATTATTCATCTCAAATGTTTCGTAAACATTAATCATTCTTAGTAAAATAACGATTTAATTACTAAATTTGAATCTTATTTAATCGTATTACAATAAGATATAATTCTCACTTATAATTTAAGCTTGTTCAATATAAGGGGTTAATTAATCTGTATCGCTATACAATTAATTAACTTTCATGATTAGGGAATCGTCCTTTCGGTGTGACCTCGAGGGATCAACTGATCACCACCGTCAAACGACAGTAACGTCAAACTCTAGCAAGCCAATCGTTACCGATTATGTGGATCAGTTGACTATAATATTTATCATCCCTTATGTATTCTTATTATTAAAGTTTAATTAAGTGATCGCACTATTGTTGAGGACACTTAGTCCAACAGATGGTACATTGGAAGAGGCAAGCCCCCTATAAATTATTCACCTTGACGTTAAACAACTTGAGTTAGAGATATAAATAACCCAACATGTAAACTTTTTTTTTTAAATTGACTTCAACTTTAAAGTTTTGAATTGAAAGGTCCGAATGATCAACTCTAATATATTGGAACTAAAATAAAAGGCTTCACGTACAAGAAAAACTGTTAAATTATGCAAATGGGTTTGATAGTACCTAAGTGGAGGAGAGATGTTTCGCTTGATAAACCCAAAAGAGGTTCAACTCTAAAAGAAATTGGATATAGATGGAGTAGCTCCTTAGTTTATAAAGTGGTAAACTCTTTTCTCTTTTATAAATGTGGGACAACACACATGTGGGACTATTGCGTTTGTGGGCATCGCCCCCGTGATCTACGGTCGATTTGGAGTCGTCACCAAGCAATTGTGGAGTGCTTGGACGCTGTTTGAATCCACTTTATACCTTGGTCAAACAAAGCAAAAAGCAACGCGTTGGCACAAATACTAAAGTTAAGGACTCACCCCTTAGCATTCTATGTATAGAATGACTCTCTGATTGTCATGGATAAGGCCATCTTATCTAGAGATTCAAGTAAGGGTGAGGGTGCGTATTGGGGAGCTCTTTAATCGAACATCCAATCCCTCTTGCGTTAGCGCCTTTATTTACTGATCGATTGTGGTCGTCAAGTGTAAGAATTAATAAAATTGGTAAATGCATAACTGCGCGTCAAAAATTTCATCCTAACATGTGAAATTTGACTAACTTATACATAACATTGATCGTCGTCAAAGTAGGATTTAAGGTTTATTTGCATGTGAAAAATGGAAATAAAAAATATTGGCTTTTTTTAGGCAACTTGTCATATGATTTCGTATGTATTTGACCCGTTTAAGCTTATGAAGGACAATGTCCCTCTTAACCGAGAATTTGTGAACCGGTATAAGATGGTACATTGGAAGAGGCAAGCCCCCTTTAAATGATTCACCTTGACGGTAAACAACTTGAGTTAGAGATATAAACAACCCAACATGAAACCTTTTTTTTGTTAAATTGACTTCAACTTTAAAGTTCTGAATTGAAAGGTCTCAATGATCAACTCTAATATATTGGAACTAAAATAAAAGGCTTCAGGTACAAGAAAAACTTTTTAAATTATGCAAATGGGTTTGATAGTACCTAAGTGGAGGAGAGATGGTTTGCTTAATAAACCCAAAGAGGTTCAACTCTAAAATCAATTGGCTATAGATGGAGTAGCTCTTTAGTTTATAAAGTGGTAAAATCTCTTCTCTTTTATCCATGTGGGACTATTGTGTTTGTGTGCATCACCCCCGCAATCTACGGTCGATTTGGAGTCGTCACCAAGCAATTTTGAAGTGCTTGGACGCTGGTCGAATCCATTTTATACCTTGGTCAAACAAAGCAAAAAGCAATGCTTTGACACAAATACTAAAGTTAAGGACTCGCCCCAAGCATTCTATGTATAGAATGTCTCTCGTATTGTCATGGATAAGGCCATCTTATCTAAAGTTAATGACTCTCGTTAGCGCCTTTATTTACTGACCGATTGTGGTCGTCAAGTGCAAGAATTGATAAAATTGGTAAATGCATAAATGTGCGTCCAAAATTTCAACCTAACATGTGAAATTTGACTAACTTAGTTTATTTATGCATGTACATAGCATTGATCATAAAAGTAGGATTTAAGGTTTATATGCATGTGAAGAATGGAAATAAAAAATCCATTTACCAAGTTTGGGTTATGATGTATGCTTAATATGATCCGTGGATTGTTTTGAAAATAAAGAAGCAAGAATAAAGTAAAAAAAAGGTAAAATAAAAAAAAAGGATGTGTAAATATGTCAACTCGTTAATGTATCCAACGGAACGCGAGCTACACGGCGATAGATCAGACCTCTGGCCTGTTATGCTCAGCAACAGAGGAGCAACCGAATAGGGGCGCGACGCTTGTTGCGGTATGCGTGGCCCATCTGCTGCTAAAAAAAGGTTGTAAAGAAAAAGAAAAAAAGTGTTTAAAATGGATAGATATGAATGTTGCTTTGCAGGATTTAGGATGGCTACTATTGCGCGAGTGACAACTGATTCATTATCGTCACTTCACAAACTTGACATGATTAGTTTTGAAATAAAGAAAAGTAAAATTGAATATGTACTTAGTCGTCGTGTCACCGTACTCGGATTTATCCGACATGGTATTAATGAACCAAGGGTAACAAATTGGTATGGCTAAAAATAAATAAAAGGGAGTCAATAAAGAATAAATAAATTTGAACTAAAAATTAAGTTTGATAATTGTAATTAGCCTACTATTTCATCGAACTCGGGTGAAACCGACTTGCTATGGTTAACCAAGGATGAGGATGTTTGTGACTAAATAAATATAAATAAAATAAATAAAGAAAAATTGAATTCGAAATATAAACTTGGAAGTTCATTTATATGTAATAATCACCGTATTTTGTACAAATCGAGCTTCAAAACCGTTCTTCTTGTGTTTTTTAGATCATGTTAAGCTTGACTTACCTGCGATGTAAGAAAAAAATAAAGAAACTAAGGGGAATAATTACACCCTCGAACTTACATGTTCAGTTGTTGACGAGAAACCGCCAGAGTGTAAAATCTTTCAAGTTGGAAAAACGCGGTTTTGGAACCAAACATTTAGTAAGATAAGAGTGCTTTTATAAAAGTATATTGGTTGAAAATATGATTAAAGATATGTTGATTAATGTTGAGTTGGTCAAGTGGGTCAGACAAGTTTTTTAATGCACGATAACGGTACCAAGCAAAATATATAAGGTTGTGTAGTTAGATCGATAGGTCTAACCCACGCGTCGTTTTCCACTTAGGAAGTCGGATTTAGAATTTTAAGGGAGAAGAGAGGGGGCGGAACAATATTCTTATATATGCATTACCGCTCATTGGTTAGATAAGGAGTCTTAAAGTACTAAATGTAAGATAAGTTTAATTGCTGATACCGCCCATTGGTTAGAATTTACAAAAACGAGTAATTGATTTTGCAAGATTAGAATTTCCTTTTAACGCTATTAATAATCGTAACATTATGATGAGCGACATTAATAAATTTGGACTTGCCGATAAAGTTTTAACAGTTACTTTCGATAATGCATCTACCATGACTTTTGTTGCAAATATGTTAAAAACTCGTTTACAACAATTATTTTTAGATATTGATATATTACATGTTGGATGCGTATGTCATATTTTAAACTTGTGTATACGGGATGGTCTTACTTAACTTAGAGATTATCATATTCAATTTAAAAAATTGTTTTACATTTGAACACAACGGGGTACGTGGAGACGTCAATAATGGCTTAATTATCTTAAAGCAAACGGAATTAAATATACCAAATTTCCTGCTGAAAATAATAATAGGTGGAATTCCATGTTTACTATGTTGCAATCACTTATAAAATATAAACAACATGTACCTATTTTGTGAAACCGTACTTTTCCTACCACCATGATATTTAACGAGGATTTGGGAAATATGGAGATATTTTGTAATTTTTTAAGTACTTTAAACGATGCACCTAACTCATTTCCCATGCATGTATATAAAATAACGTCTTCTTATCTTCTTGCAAATCTTCTTCCTATTGCCCAACCTTTTTCACAATATCGTGGTAACCCGCTCTTTAGAAAGTTTCTTCCCACAATGGAGGAGAAATGACTCAAATACTGGGAAAATATTCCATATGTCTTTGTTTTTTTGTATTATTTTAGACCCTAGGTGAAACTTTGACGGTGCTATTGTATTAGTTTTTGTGTATAAAGAACTCATGGGTGTTCTTTCTGATGTAGAACAATATAAAGGCGAGCTTAGAACTACATTTTTTTTTACCGTATTGAATCATTACGACTTTACGAGTCTGTTTTTGGTAATGCAACTCGTATTTCTTCCCGTCCTAGTGCAGCTAGTAGTGGTGGTGTTTTTCGAGGAGCGTCTATTAATGCTCTTCGTGGTTTAGTAAGTAAAATCAACCGAGTCGACAACAATATGCCTCATTATCCGACTTGGCCGAGTATCACATGTACATTAATTACGATTATATGCGACAATTTTCCGATGATGAAGAGGCAAATAGCCTAGATCTATTGAGTTGGCGGCGTCATCAAACTAGGACGCTTCGATGTAGGCAATGGTGAAAGACTTTCTAAGCATTCAAGTGTCTTCTGTTGCTTCCGAAAGCGCTTTTAGTGCCGCAAAAAGGGTATTGGATGACAAACAAACAAGGCTAAGATCTGATACCCTTCGAATGTGTATGTGTTACAAGGATTGGATAGATACCGAATTTTGGAGGCAAGTAGTTGTAGATCAAGATAGCGACAATGACTCCGACCAAACAAGCACCGAGTCACAAAAAAATGTCGCATAAACTAGTAATTACTAATTAGTGGAAATTGTGTTTTGTATTCTTTTCCTTAATTATTATCATATTTTTATGTATAATAATTGTAAACATCTTTTCATTCCTTTTGTAATTCAACAAGTCTTTTTTTAATATCAATTCTTAAATTTATTTTTCATTTATCCATTTACATATCATTTATTTATGATATCTTTTATTACTATAATTTACATAACATAGTTACAAAGAATATGTAATGTAAAGTTAAAGAATATGTAATGTAAAGTTAAAGTATGTCATTGAATCCAACTAATAAATACAATAATTACATTAAATAAATCAATACTTTTAAAAAATCACAAAAAATGGGTTAATAATAGGCCGACACGAATGGGCCAACAATGGGCCGGCATGAATGGGTTAACAATGGACTGGCATGATTGGGTCCTATGGGCCATCACGAATCGGGCAACGAGGCCCGGTACGACACGAGTTCAAGGGCCCACATGCCATGGGCCGGGCCTCGGATGAGTGTCTTCGCCCTTTTTTCGGGGAATATTGGCCTCTTTGTATCTCCTCATATGGGAAAGCCATTAAGGTGTCAATCTATCTGCCATTGAGGGGGCCAATCGCATTCATCAGTGACATCAAAATGTGCTAAAAACCACGTGATTTTATTCGGCAAAGTCATTGACAGGCTTATCACGTACCTAATCAAAGATAATAACCCTAGGCTACGGTAACAACAAATGAATGAAGTAAGGGAATCACAGGGAGACGGGAATTACTATATAAGTTGTTAAGGGGTGAATTCTATCAAGGTTGGTTCGATTATTTGAAATTGGTTTGGAAGTAAACGATAAATAAAGACAAATAACAAGATGAGATAAATAACAAAAATAAGAAAACATCTAGGGGATAGGCTCGTCAAGTTTGTCAATCAAGATAATGGAATCAATGGTGAAGTCGATAAATGATGCAAATCACAGGAATTAGGCACGTCCTTTCTGTGACACCCCGCGATTTCGCAATAAAGTAAACACGTAGATTTACAGCGGAAAACACGAGGTTTTAAAAAATTTAAATGCAAAACCGTGAATGTCACTTTATTATAAAATCAAAACTTAGTTTAATAAATCATTTATACAAATTGTAAATTAAATAAATACAAGGGATCCCGATCCCCTGATAAAAACACAAATAAGATAATAAAACTAATATGAACTACAACGCTAGGGGTGAATCACTGTAAGTACACCGCTCGCTAGCTCACTCGTCAAAACCCCATGCAACACCAACCTGTAACATGTTCATTCATGAAACATGAATGCCACAGTCAGTGGGAAGTGACTCAGGGTTCTCCCAGCCGTATCACATTAAAACAGACATAATTAGAGCATCTGAACATACATCATCATACGTATACAGATAACATGCTGATTACAACGATAACATTTCTTAAAACAAATATAAGCATGTGAGGAGTAACAACGAAATGATCATCATATAAGTAAGACTAGGGAAGACTCACTTGGCAACTATATTACTATTAACGGCTTACATCTCACCGTTAGTAACCATATAATCGAATAGGTTGGAGACGTGACACACAAGATAATAATAGGCAACCAACAATCCAATACACATCCAACAACCATCATGTGATTTAAACGTACTCTCACGGTAAATGAAGTGCACTAGCATCTGCACATAGCATGACAAGACGACTCTAGACTCCAATCCTCCCGGTAGGACTACGATAATAGTACGATCATAGTTTAAATCTGGCCAGACTCTCGGGATATGGGTGTTTCCCGATTTGACATGTGGTATGGCGTTCCACATCCAAGACTCGGTCGACAGAACGGAAGCCGAGTACCCCAAATCTGGCAAGGGCAGCTAACGGAATGGGGGAAAAGAGAATGAGTATACCAATTCCGACAATGGCAGTTAACGTAAAGGTTGTCACAATGACAAGTACTTATACTCCGGCAGGGGCGGCCAACGGAGATGAGTCATTAAGCAAAGGTCAAGCAAGTACACTGCATGCAATGACACCACCTCGCAAGGATACATCATTTGACGGCCGGGTCGATCAACGCATTGCGTTCGCTTCCCAACAACGTTGTCATATCCCCACTAAAATATCAATAGCATCTACCTCTATCGCTCCAACATAGAGTCTAACGAGTATAAAGGTACAAACGGGAAATGAGAGTTCAATCTTATTCAATAACTAAGACTCGCCGACTACTCAAGGCATAAATGACTTAAATGAGTTAAACATCCAAAACCGTCATTTAACATGTGAATGGGCTATAAGTGATGTACTCTAATGATAAACAAGTGTTAACACATCACCCAGGTAATACAAGAAAAGTGAGTTTATAGGTCACAGCGCAAAGTTGAAATTTTGCACGGCCAAGTTCGTTATGCACGACCGATACCTCTCTGAAGTCAACTCGCACGGTCAAGTCCATTATGCACGGCCAATTCGCACGGTCAATACCTCTCTGGAGTCAACTTGCACGGCCAAGAGTGTATCGCACGGCCAAAATATTGTTATGACCAGTTTCGGTAGAATGGTCATATCTCACTCATTCCTTAGTATTTTTGGGCGGGTGACCTACCGTTAGAACTGTAAGAGAACAATCTAACTCCTCAACTTTAAATTACATCAATAGAATATCTAGAACTCTAGATATGAGCATTTAAAGTTGACCCTTCATGTAGACAAATTCTAAACCTGCTTTTCTTATTCCAACTTTTATATAACTTAATTAAACATATTAGTACCCATTCTAACACCTCAAATGAACATGTAAATACCCAATAAGGTTTCCTAAGCCTCATTTACCCATTAGATACGAACATACAACGGTCGATTCCAAGAATCGTCAACAACACAAAACGCAACTTTACCCAAATCACTTCAACTCAATGTTGGGCACAATATCCTTATAATAACTTGATACTTCGCCAATGAGCATAACACTAACATATTTGAGACATAAGAAACATGTAATGAGCATATAATGATTAAATGAAAATATTAACACATCTCATTCATACATTCACTCAATTACACAATTACCCACTTCATATGAACTCAAACTCATTTGCACTACCAACATCAATCCATCACTAATTATTATTCCACACAACATATGAGCAATAATCACTCAATTAAACAACCAATGAGTAATTAATCCATCATTAATGACATTGAAACACATTTATATGGTAAGAAGGGGACTGAGCATACAAACCACTAATTCCCACCACATTAAGACAAGTGATTCATAACTCAACAATTCAATATGTAAGAACATGAATTCATATCATTAGATAACAAAGAACTCATCTTTATCAAGATTACTACCTTAAAACACATAGAAAATACATAAAAATGTGATATCGAGTAACCCGTCGACATTACCTTATTAACACTCCAAATAAACTATCCTCAAGCAAGCTAACGATACCAACAGATTTCCTTGACCCAACTCTTCAAAATTCCACAATTTATGACAATTAATATGATAAGAACCACAAACCGAAATTATAGAAAAATGGTCTTAAAATAAAGTTAAAAGATTCAATCTTTATTTACATAGATAGAAAGAGGACGGTGAGAGGATTCCAGAACATTAAACGAAATTAAATTTCGTTTAGAAACAAAGAAATTACGTCTATCTTAAGATTAGATATAAAAGATGGGGTTTTATATAAAGTTGGAGGAAGATGATATTTTATGGTATGAAAAGGAAGAAGAGAATGAGAGGAGAAGAATGATATAAAAATCGTGAAGTTTCGTTGAGAGACAAGAAATGACATCCGTCTTAAGCTTTTTGGGTTATGAAGGTTTAATGAAGTTTTTGGTGTTGAGGAAGGGAAAGATATGTATGATGAAAACTGAGGAGGAAGGTGGAGATTTGTGGTGGGTTTGTTTTGAGAAAGTGAGTAGTAATAGGCCCAATATTGACGGTGGGTATTTACCCACTTGGATTTTCGAGTAAAGTCCAATTATGAGCTCATAACGGACTGAAATGCGATGGTTATTACCCAACTAAACTAAATTCAATTTAACATTAATTTAAAGCTACGAAATCATAAATTATCGATTTAAAATATTTTAACCAACAAAAGTGAAAGAGAATATTATAAAATTAACGACTTTAATAAATACCCATTATTATAAAAATCGGGAGTGTTACACTTTCGGTCTTATACCTATCTTAGAATAAATTTCTAGCGGGCTCTCGCACTTACTATAACTTATTCTACAAATTATGCTTTAGTCAAAACGAACCCAGGCTTTCGTTCTAAGGATCAATTTTACTAAGTTGTTAATCTAAGGTTGTGGCACAACGATATATCAAACAATAACCACAATCAAATCTAATGATAAGCTGTATCAATCAACAACCCATTTATTAACCTATCACATGTTATGACGATCCATGACTCTCATACCCTCTAGATAAGGGAACTACTCACACATTATGCTAAACAAACTATCTAATAACAAAAAGGTAAACATGATAATGAATACAAGATGTAAAAACTGAAATGGGAATGAAAATACAAAGTAAGGTAATAAGAATTACCAATATTAAGAAATAAAACTTGTGGAAGAAAGTGAACTAAAAGTAAACTTAAGGCAAAGCTTGAATTATTACTTCAAGATGTTTATAACAAAATTAAACTAAAAGTAAAACTAAACTAATCTAGGAAGTACAGAAGAGAAGTTGTTGTATAAGATTAGATTGTGTTGTGAATTTTGATGATTTATAAAGCTTGCAAACCCCTCTATTTATAGGATTTCGAAGCCGCGTCAAAGGACACCCGCACTTATGGCCATTAATGTTGAGTTAAAAGAGGTATAGGAGGCGTCCAAACTCCTAGATTAAGACGACCCCAGGTGTCCCCGATCGGGGACGCAGGTCTCTGGCTCCAAAATTGATATTTCGCTTTGTATTATTCTTTGTACGTATCCCCAAGCTTCAAGCCCGATAGGGGACGTGTATAAGAACTTTTGAACCTTATTTACATCTCTTAATAATTTTTGATCATGTCCCCAAGGGATAGGGGTTGAAGACGGTTGTTGAGCAAGCATAGTAAAACCGTCGTAACTTGCTCAATCTTGCTCGGAATGACTTGAAACTTGTTTCCTTTGACTTGGGACTTGCAAATATTCATAGAACACCATCTTAAGCTAACATACTCGTTGATATTAGCTTCACCTTGCTTGGTATTCATCCAAATGTAAGGATTTGACATAGAAACTACCTAAAATTGCTTTATATCCTACAAATTACATAAAAACACGAGAATACTTCCAAAGAAGCAATTAGCTCTTAAAACCACTGTAAATAGTGAATAATAACATGTAAAACCAAGCTAATATGAAAGAGAAAAGTATATAAATATTGGACACATCATTCATCCTATTACTGAAGCGGCTAAAAGCCTTGAAAAACAGCTTCAACTTCGTTCAACTGCTTCAACTGTCGCGTCTACCCCGTCTTTTGCCACGCCTTTATAATTATAATAAGAAGGGCCTTCCACCCGATCAAGGCGTTTCGTGCTAGCCTTTAGACTTTGAGCTTTAGGATACCACCTCATTTGGGAATCGGAAGCGAAAAATTGGAAATCCATCCAAACCGGTGCCTTTTTTAATGTGGTGGAAGTCAACCTTTTTTGTTTTGCGGTTTCAGGAATTTTGGGCCGAATGACAAGAGTTTCAAGTTTGGGTTCAACCATAGGTGAAAGATAGCCTACACAAGCTAGGGAAGAGACCGATAAGAAGTTTGCAGGCTCTGCTGTCGGAAGATACGAACACACTTTGAATCTCTTCCCGACGGAGATGAGTTTACTTAGAAAAAAGATCAATGGCTTTTATGCAACGTTGAAAGGGTCTTGATGTAGTGGGATCGTTCGGATTGTTACAATCTCTAGCAGATGGTTCAAAATTGATTCTAAAAGAACAGGACATGACCTCGACCGGAGGAATCGGAAGAAGAAGGTTGACGGAAATCATAATTGAAGTCTTTTTTTCCTCATTCATGAGACTTTCTAAATAGCGAAAACTTCACATTTCATTTCATATTTCTTATGTATCAGACATTTCTTTGTCTTAAGTAACCTCACCTCACATGAGGAAGGGTAAGGTCTTTCACTTTAAAACCTTTTTTAGGTCGTCCAGCGCTTATGCTACCTCGGAAGAAAAGGGTCGTTGAGACCAGATCTTGAACTCTTGTTGAGCCTGCTTTTGCATCTTATCCTTTCCTAATTAGTGCAAAAGCCATAGACATTAAATTAAATATAAGGTTGCACGGTCGTTCCCCGACAGGAGCCTGCCAACTCAGAAAGCCAAACGCCCGATATCGATAGAAAGGTCCCTAGTAGGGATGACAATTGTGGCCGGGACCGAACCGTAATCGAATTGACCCGAAAGAAAATATTCGATCCAAATCCAAATTTTCAAAACCACTACAAGAATATAGTGTATTAGCGACGGAAATTTTGCGACGGACATGTAATCCGTAGCAAAAACATACTTGCGACGGATTTTGCGACGGGAATTACTATTTGCGACGGATTTGCGACGGATATTCCGTCGCAATACATTTTCACATATGGCGCCCAACTTTTCACATGGCGGGAACGTTTGCGACGGAATTGCGACGGAATATCCGTCGCTTAATAAGATACTGCGACGGACTTGCGACGGATTTTCCGTCGCAAAGGTGAATAATTGACTGTCAAATTGACCAAAAGTCGAAGACACGTGTTTTTTCTGCGACGGAATATCCGTCGCAATACCTTAATTTGCGACGGACTGGCGACGGAAAATCCGTCGCAAAGGTGAATAGATGACTGACACGTGTTATTCCTGCGACGGATTTGCGACGGAAATTCCGTCGCAGGGTCTTTTAAATGATTAACCACGCGTCTCTTCCCCTTTACCGAAATCATTTTCCTTAAACCTAAATCCCCTTGACGACAGCGACGACGACGACGACGACAACGACGACAACAACAACGACGACGGCCACCACAAAGACCACCACGACGACCCACTAAGTTCTTCCCTCCTCTCTCTCAGGTCTCTCTCTCTTTCTTCTCTTATTTATGTTTTCATTTGTTTTGTTCCCTCCGGCCACCCACCGGACCACCGGCCGGACCACCCCCCTCTTTTTCCCCTTCCCTTGGTCACCCTTTCCCCTTCCCCTTTCCCCTGTGTAACAACCCGAAAAATACCAATTTTTCTAGTAAAAATATTTACTAACACTTTTCAGTGGAACTTAAGTTTTTAAAATAGGAATTTTTGTTCCGAGTCTTATTTTGAAATTCCGCGTTCGTATTTGGAATTTTTGAGGGATTCCATGAAAAGACCGTTTTTAGTCATCTTTGACTTTTCTTGACTTTTAAGTCGTCTTTGACTTTTCCTTGACTTTTTAAAGTCGTCATTGACTTTTTCTTGACTTTTAAGTCGTCCTAAACTTTTCTTGACTTTTAAGTCATCTTCGACTTTTCTCGACTTTTCAGTCAACTTTGACTTCCGTTGACTTTTCCCGACTCGTCTCATAAGTATGAAGACCGAAATTTTATTTAAAAAAATAATATTTTTGATTTATTTTTATTTAGATTTATTAAGATTTATCATAATTTAATATAATTAGTTTGAATTTATTCGGAATTTAAAGAATAACGTTTACGGTTTTAACCGAACGTCATTTAACTATTCCCGACTCATCGTAAAGCGCGAAAAAAAATCGAAACGCGACTTTGGCATGAGTCACACGCGCGTGTCATCGCTTTCCACTCACAAATAGATATTTTAATTATTTTGACTAAACTAATCAAAATATCTAGATATTTAATTACTTTATCGATCCGTCAACAAAGATTTCGCAAATCGCTCAAAAACAGACCGATTTCCTCACCATACCACACGGCTCATTTAGTCCTCTAATAGGGCTTGATAT
>JAIUZE010001314.1:0-28754 GCA_022085475.1 Heliosperma pusillum | reverse complement strand
CCAACATACTCAAACCATACAAAGATGGGTATATATTCCTTGAAGAAGAAGAACTACTTGCATTATTAACATCATTAATTTGATGATCACCATTAATAATATTATTATCATCATTATTATCATCATGTAACAAATCCAAATTATCATCTTTATTCCTTTTCTTCTTATTCTTCATCATCAAAGACTGTTTTTGCTGTGTTCCAAGACTACAAAATTCATTCAGAAGCTCCTGAACTGGTCCCACATACTTTGAGTTCCTCACAAATTCAAAGTGTATACTACTACTATTACTAGTACTACTATTACCAGTACCATTATTACTACTTCCACCACTTCTCCCTAGAAAAAACTCTTGTTGTTGTTGAAAAGATTGTGACTTTCCCAAAAACCCATCTCTAGAATTATTAAACCTTTGATGATTAAGAAGATGATTATTAGTTCTTAACTCAAATGATTGAACACCAATAGAAGAAGGATTAGATGAAGATAAAGAAAGTGATAACCCTTGACTTGGTCTTTCATTCCCTTCACATGGAAAAACACAACTTCTTAATGTAAAATCATTCATAAAAGAACCAACTTGATGATGTTGTTGATCTTCCACCATTCTTCCACCCATCAAATTGTTACGGCCGACGCCGCGATTTTCATGATCATCATGGAAGAATTCTGACCCCTTGGATTGATGATGATCATTTGGGTCATTATTGTTATTAAGTGGTTTAGGTTGAAACCCTATCATTTCTAACCCACTTGTTAAATGATGAAACATTTCTGAATTTGGATCATAGTTACTTGGTGTAACATTTGGGTAACAAAATGTTGAAGAAGATGATGATACCATTATACCATTATTGTTATTATTATTATTATTTTGTCTAGGTGATTTTTCTTCTAATAAATGGTGATGATCCATATAAATATAATAAAAGAAATTATGTAATTTTTGTATTTAAAAAAAAGGCAATTTTTATATTAATTTTTCTTTTGATGACTATTATGTCACTTGATAGTTGACAAAAACCTAAAACCTTAAAAAAAATGAATGAGCAAATTAAAGAGAAAAGAAGGAAGAAAAGACATGAAAGTGCCAAGAAAAAAAGAACAATAAATCCAAAAATCTAAAAAAGTAGGCTATTTTAATATAAAGAAAGAAGATATTAATGGTTTTGCTGAGTTTGGAAGAAGGAAAATTGAGTTGAAATGTTAACGGTTGCCAGAAGTGGAGAAAGGGGTGTTGATGGTGGTGGGTACCTTTAGGATTTTTTCGGTGGAACAACTTCTAAGTTTTTAATATAAAGAGAGAAGAGAGAAGAGAGAAGAGAGATATATTAACACCAATAAATAGTTTTTTTTGGTCCGTGTGTAGACCATCCGATGTAGTGTGGATTCCGAGTTGGTTATGACCACAACGATAGCAAGACACTCCCTCGTGAGCTTTAACACTGATGTATGCATTTCCGCGGCAACAACAACGAATAGTGTAATTAATACTCCCTCTGTCCCATTCATTTGTTTGCCTTTTGTTTATTTTTTGTGAGAAATATTTTAATCAAACGCAAACAAATGATTGAAACGGAGGGAGTGATGAGAACTATAATATCGACATACCTCGAAACACATATTATAAGTACCACTATCAATTAGTACTAATAACTTGATGAGTTAAATTGGTGAAAATGATTTCACATAATATATAGGAACAAAGTCCCCAATGTTTGTTTATCAGTAACTCTCATGTACGACGGTTTCATTCAGTGTTTTTTTCGTAAACTATGACCACTTTTTAGTCAATAGTAACCACTCTTTGGTAAAAAGTGAACATATTGGAAAAAAAAAAGTAATTTTTTAGTCATAAACACTATCTATCAGAAAATAATCACTATTTATCAAAAAAATGGTCATTATTAGTTGGTCGTATCATGCGATGACGGGCATAGAGGAGCAATTGCGTTGATGAAGACATAAAATGTAAGGTTGAACGTAACCTAGGAAAAAAGGTGGAGATGATATTAGTGAGAGAGGATAAATGAGGGTTGAGACAAATAAACCCTTAGCTTCTTCCCGAAACAATAAATGGACTGATACTGTTATAATAATTGTCATCTCTTATTTTATGTAAAATTTCTTATTTCTGTTCAATTCTGTCTTCTGACCATTAGTGGGTCAATTTTCCCCTGACAAAACCAAAACATCCCCCCAAATATTCAATACCACCCTTATGTGTTGGTAATCAAGTTTCCCCAACTTAATAATTCTTTCCTTTTATGTCCTTTTTTTGTTGTCACACTTGTTTTTGGGTATTTTATATAGTACAAAGGCATAATATTGTCTTGATAAAAAAACATTTATGTAAATACAAGTTATATAAATTTTTAATTAAATATGATTTACTCCGTTGTATTTATCCTATTTTAGAGTGCTAAAACTATATTACATGCCTCCTCGGCTCTTCGTATAGTCGACCTAATCATTTGTTTCTCTTCCCTTAGGAAAAAAACATTTGTTTAGTTTTTTGTTTTTATAATTAAGGGGTATTTTATAAAAGTAAATTAAATGGTCACGACGACGGAGGAGGTAATATATTACTGTATATCTCGGATAAGGATGCTTGAATAATTGAACATATATACTTCATCTTGTGCAAAATGCATTATTATGACCATACTATTTAAGGGAAGGTTATAAGGTGAGTACATTTCGTATTTGAAGTTTCCAATTCACTTTACAAGTTTTTTAATAGGTCAAAGATTAAAGGTTGTACTAACATTGTCATGTTATATATGCACCTATACTTCAATACTGGGGTCCTAATCATTGCACAAAATTAATATTTTGCACTTTTGCCCAATGTATATGATATTGGTTGTGGTGATAAAAATTAAAATAATTACTTAATGGACAGTTTAAAGCTAGTATATACCTCTAATCGCGACACTAACCACAATAATTCAGAGTTCATCTCGTCACTAGCGTTGAGTGTGTGGTTGGTTAGGTTGCAAATAACACGATTAGAATTTCGGACTAAGCTCGTATAAGAACAATTTCCCTGCGTTAGAATCACATCGGCTACAATATTATACTGAGTAAATGGTTAAGTTTACGTTTTATATCAATCGACCGGTAGGATTGTAATTTGTAAATACCACTATTAACATTTAGAGTTCTAGACATTTGATTAAGTGGATATCGAACATATTTACCAATTGACAAGTATATTTTAATTAAAGATAAACAAATAAATATAACAGACGGATTATTAACTACGAGACTATCACTTGTTTGTCACGGGGTGAGACATGTATGGCCCTAGCCCAAAGAAATAGCAAATGTACATCTGCCTCGTGTACTTTATATACTCCCTCCTATTCTGAGCAATGTTCCCCCTTTCCATTTTCGTCTATTCACAATAACTTCCCCCTTTCCTTTTTTGGTAAACATTTATACTTATTTTAATCACATTACCCCACTACAATACCCCACAATACCCATACTTTATCTTATTTTAATCACCTTACCCCCACAACAATAATTATTTTAATCACTTCACTCCACAATAATACCCCACAATACATTCCCTCTCTCCAATCACCTTACCCCACTACATTATTTTTGCTTATTTAATTAAAATCCTTAAAATTTGTGCAAAATGAGAAGGGGAAGAAAGCTTAGAATAGGAGGGAGTATAGTACAAGCCAACCCTTTTAAGTTTTACTATTCTCATTTGTCTATAAATGTTAATCTTGACGTTGATAATGAACCACAAGTCCTAAGCATATGCACTTATGAACATTAATTTTTCTTAACGTCAAAGGCCATATGCACACTTTTAATCTGTATTAGTTATATGTCTTTTTATCAGCTGCTGAATGCTGATTATGCTGTACTTCTATCAACTCATTATACATTGGTTTTAACTATATGCATAAATAATATGTACCAAAAAAAAAAAAAAAAAAAAACTATATGCATAAATAATAGAGAAAGTATTTAGTATAGACACATAATTAATTAATAAATGGAGTAATAACTAATAATAATGCCAATTAATTGTGATATTAGAAGGTGTGCCCAATCTAAATTTGATATTTATGACCTAATGAGCAAACTTGGTTGCATGTTGTATCTCATTAGGTATGAAATTATAAAAATAAAATGTTGATTGCAACTAATTCTTGGGCAAACGGTTCAACCGGTTTGATTTTGGATCAAGTTAAATAAGTTCGATTTAAATCAATTTGATCTTAAACTCGATTTAAGTTCGAATTCGATTGGGTTCAAATCGGTTAATCACTTTAATTAGGTTGTGTTATTTTGAGTCGGGTGTGGTTCGTGTCGGATATATACTAGTTCAGTTGAGTTTCAAGTCATATTACTTTCGAGTAAAAGGTAAAAAAAAATAGATTAAATGTACCTTATACTTTTCAATTTAAATATAATAATTCATATATAACACCATGAATAAATAAAGAATTCATGGAAAACCATCTAAAATATGAGTTTTTTAAAAGAAAATAAAAAATTTATAGTTTAGGTGTATCAGTTTAGCTCTTATAAGTTTGGATATATACAATATAGATATCATTCGGTTATTATTGATTTCTGTTCAGTTTTGGTTCGATTCGGGTTCAATCAGGTTGCGGGTACTTTTGAAGTTACTTGTATCGGGTGTTCAATCAGTTTTTCGAATTCGAGTTTATTTTGTCAGGTCTAACTGCAACGCCACGACTCTCTCTCGTATCATTACCAGTAATAACGAAGGAGAGACATTCTAAGGCACTTCTAAATGTAAATGGAGCGATCTTATCATAACATACGTCTATTACAATAAATAATTTTTTTTCACATTCTCTAGCATTCGCCCTTGCTTTCCTCGCATAATGGAGTAAGTAAGGCTAAAATTATTTTAAAAAAATGAAAAATTTATGGGACAAATAAGTCAATTTGGGTACGGTACTCGCTAAGGATTTGTTTGGCATAACTAACTGAAAACTAAAAAGCTAACTCAAAACATGAGGGGGCGTTTGGTTCGTCTAAGGGAAAAGAAATGGAATCATGAAAGGGAGAGAAGGGGTATGAATTTACCCCAAATTTAAAATGGTGTATGGTTTCTTCATCAAAGTAAATAAGAGAAACACCAAAAATCACCCATTTCATTTTTTATCACCAACCACCACAACAGAGTAAGCCAAGACCATCACCCACTTCCACTCCCGATGGCCGACGATGGCGGCGACACTCATTATGTCACCGACGTCCACCCCAACCACCACACTGAGCTACTCCATTCAGCCTTGCTTTATTCGAACCACGAACCCTAACCTCTTAAAATATCTCATACAACCACCGAAATTCCCTTCTCCGCCCTAAAAACACACAGTCTAGTGTTTTTTGGGGGTGGACAATGGGATTTCGGTGGTTGAACAAAGGAATTTTTTTAAGGGATTAGGGTTGGTGGTTATGGTGCGTGGTGGGAAGGGGTTTTGAAATGGAAGAATTGTGTTGCATGCAATTTAGAGCAGGGAGAAGGGCATAGACGGTGGATTAATGGTATCTTCAGCGCGTGAAGGTTTAAATGTGGTATCTCCGTCGTGATACCGGAGGAGGGCAGACATTCGCCGGTGAGGATGAGGTGGAGGTAAGTTATTGGCCGTCGACGAGAAGGCATATGGCACTACAACGATTTCTCGGGAAACTGACGGTTTTTTCTGACGGAAAAAAAATTCCGTCAGTCTTTTTTTATGACTGACGGACTACTGACGGAATACTGACGGAAAAATAAAACTTACGGAAAATCCGTCAGTAACCGTCAGTATAAAATGGTGCGTTGACTAAGTCAAAGGCGGCAAAATTCACTTACGGGTACTGACAGAATTTCCGTCAGTAAAAACTGCTACTGACGGAAAGTAATGTTCCATTATACTGACGGAATTTCCGTCAGTACATAATAATAACACAGTCAAACAATAACACAGTCAAACTTATTCTTGACGGAAATTCCGTCAGAAATTTATTCGAAAACTCGGGAACCTGACGGATTCCTGACGGAATTTCCGTCAGGATATATCTGATTATGTAAAAATTCGCCCGAAGAACTCCGTCACTCTCAATTCATTTTTTCCCCCCAAAAACCTAACCCCCAAATCAATTAAATCCAATTTCCGACCACCTTCTACTTATCTACCACCGACTAACTTCCTCCGGCTACCACTTTCCGACCACCACATCCTTGGTAAGTTTAATTAACTATTTCATTCTCTCTCTTTTCTCCTTTTGTTAATTTATATGTTGCTTATTAGTTGTTTGTTGTAGATCCGACGACCACCACTAGCTACCTCCGGCCGTCGACCACCACTAGCTACTTGTCGCCGCCGCATCTTGTCGGAAAGTGTTTGTTTATTTTCATCCTTAGGTAATATATTTACCTTTATTTTAATTTCGCCCTCCGTCTTAATCATTTGTTTGTCTTTAATTGACGTAGGATAGTAGCCATTATTTTTTTTGTTAATGAAATTTTTGTTGTTAATTTAATTTCGCCTTCCGTCTTAATTATTTGTTTGTCTTTAATTGACGTAGGATATATAGTAGCCATTATTGTTTTTGATAATGAAATTTTGGTTGTTGTTAATACAATTTCGCCCTGCGTCTTAATCATTTGATAATAAAATTTTTGTTGTTGTTAGTAGCTAGTTATTACATGTGTTTTGTATGTTAAAATTATTACATGTGTTGATATTGACTTAGTACCCGTTCAAAAATTACTCGTTAGGAGTAATTTTTGAATAGTCCCCGTTTGGGACTGTCTTTCTACGTTTCAAGTCACTTAGGTAACAAAGCTCGGGTCGAGGGTTCCATATGCAACGCTTTTTTGTTAGAGGAAATTTCTAATTTTTGTTCCCTATATTTTGAAGATCACATTGACACAAAAACGAAGGACTTGGAGGTTGGTGTGAATTCCGATAACCAACTAGATTCAAATATACCCGAGTTGTTCAATGATGACTTGGGAAATACTACCAGCCCCCTTTTTACAGGTCAGTGGAATCTTTATGCTCAAAATCCCGACTCAAGCAGTCATTTGTTTGGTACCTCCCAAGGAGCGGGAACGGCTATTCTAACCCTTCTTGGCGGATTCCATCCACACACGCAAAGTTTATGGTTAACTGATATTGCTCATCATCATTTAGCTATTGCATTTATTTTTCTTGTTGCTGGTCATATGTATAGAACGAACTTTGGGATTGGGCACAGTATGAAAGATCTTTTAGAAGCACATATTCCTCCAGGAGGGCGGCTAGGGCGGGGACATAAGGGTCTTTATGACACAATCAACAATTCGATTCATTTTCAATTAGGACTTGCTTTAGCTTCTTTAGGAGGGAAATGTATAACGAGGTACTTAAATGAAAAAGAGTTTGAAGAAGCTCATTTTTATGCGCTAAGAAACTGTGGGCAATTTTTAGAGACTTATGAAAAGTAAGTTGTTGATTCATTATTACACAAATAACTTTTCGTAATAAAATTAATTCATTATAGTTAAAACGTACATTACTAATTAAAACATGTCTTGATGTCACGTCTTATTATTAGGGAATTCGAGACGTACATCAAACTCACATATCCTAATGTCACGTCTTATGATGATGTTTGGAGCAAACATGACAAAAGTTTTTCGAAATGGTTGGGAAATGAAGTAAGATCACATTTCAATTTCTTATTAACTAATAATTTATATTGAGAATATATATAACATCTTAATATAATTAATATATTGTTTTATTGATATATAGTCTTATAGATTGAAGGATCCTTTAATAATAGCTCTAGCAGGGGGTCCAAGTAACTGGGTGAGGACATGGAGAAGATATTCTATCAATGGCTACAAATTTCGTGCTTTTAAAGAGGGAGTTGATGTTCCGAAAGCTACTATAAGCAATGGGGTTTGTGTGAGTTCTACTGAATGGTTGGACTACTACGGAACCCTTAATGAAGTAGTTGAGCTTTCTTATTATACCGAGCACAGAATTTATAAAGCCATATTGTTTAAATGTGATTGGTTTGATAATTCCCCGCAAGGAGTTAGTATCCATAAGGTATACGGACTTGTCGATGTAAACTTAAAAAAGAAACTTCGTGGACATAACCCATTCGTGGCAACTTTTTAAGTGGATCAAATGTGTTATGCTCCTTATCCGACCACTAAGAAAGATAATCAGTGGTCCACGGTTTTTAAAATCAAGGCACGATCGCATGTTGATGCTCCTGTTGACGAAATTGTCTTCCAAGAAGATGTGGTTGTCAATAGTCAGTCAATTTCACCAATTTTGGTGGAAGAGACACAAAGTGAGGATGAATATGAAGTGGTTGTTGAAAGGGGTGAAGGGGAGTATGACAAGGATATCGGTGATGAAGAAAAAGAAAAAGATGATGAAGATGAATAAATTCAACTAGTACAAAATGAGGAAGATGAGGAAGAAGTCGGAATACTTTTTTCAGATGATGAAAGTTTGTTGATTTGTAGTGATAGTGATAGTGAGGGTCACTAGTTAATTCTAATCTATTTGTCAAAATACAATTATAATCAAATTTGAAACTTTGCATTGTAATTGAAAAAGTTTGCCCACGGTTTTTATATATTGAACTACCTAATAATTTCCATTGTATATAGCTTTTACTTATGGCATGTGGGTTTATCAGACGAATCATAGGTAGCACTAGTCGTTCTCGTCGTGCTGATGATGAGCGGAACGAGAAGGATGCTGCCTTTCATGAGCAGGAGCAGGAGCAGGAGCAGGAGCAGGAGCAGGAGCAAGAGCATGTGGAGATCCCGACGACACAGCAGGAAAGTAACCGGATTATTCTGTCTCGCAATCCTGACATAGGCCAGTGGTAAGTGTCTAATTAATATATAGAATACTTTTATTATCGCAAACTTTATTTTATTATCACTTTTACGCTAACTTTTAGTATCTTTTATTATCGCGTTCGTTCTAATATGTATCTTTTTCAGGTGGGACGACAAGCCGATCAAGCAATACGTTACTTGGTCTTTTATTCGTACCATATGCCGAGAATACTTCACCAAATGGAGTGAAGCGAGCAACTACCAGCGTAGGCGGATGTGGGATTACTTTCAGGTATATTTTATTACGGTTCTATCTATTACTTTCAAAACATGTAGTTATACAATTTCAGCAATTACTAACAACTTGTTTTTGATGAAATAGAATCATGTAAACTCGGTCGATCCGAACTACGACCCAAAGCCCGAATGGCAGAAACAGGTCACGAGGTGGATTACCTCACTTGTTAATGGCTGCAAGTATAACAAAAATAGGCCGGATTGGGTGCCTGAAACTTGGTGGGAAAACATTAGAAATAGGCCCGAAAGCGATCTCGAATTCGCAAAGAAGTCTAACATAAACAAGGCTAATAGACGGTCAGGTGGCGAGAAAGCTTTGGGCACCCATACTCTAGGCCGGAAGAGTTGTGCTGATGCGTTTAAAGAATTAGTAAGTCCTTTATTTTTTACTTCACAAATTGCATATTAATTATGAAGGATTAATATTGCCGATATATCACTTAATGTTTTTATACTACTTTCAGGTTGATCTTACGCCGTACAAGTTGTTTGAGAAAACAAAAAAAAAACAAGAAGGGCGAGTGGGTTAACCCTAGAGCTGCTAAGACAAACGTAAGTTTTTCTAATAATTACTAAGGAGTTTTTTTTATATCCAATTTTAATACTTTTTATTAGTTTCGTTTTGTTTTGATTACTTAATGTTTTTAATTATATAATTTCTTTTTTGTGGGTTCAGGAAGCTTACACCGAGTAGATGAGTCAGCGAACGCCAACTGGCGAGACCCCAGACGAATTCCGTGCATACTATAAAGCTGCAGACGGATTCGATAAGAAGTCGAGGCTCTTCGGGATAGGAGACAAGGGGAAAGAAGTGTGGTATGATCCACCATGCAACAAAAGTGCACGCGCATCTTTCTCCTACAATCCTACAGATTACACTCGATTCGCAAGTGAGAATACTCAAATGAAGGAGCAATTGAATGCACTTGCGAATGAACGAGAACATGATCAGAGAGCCGCTCGACTTGCCCTTGAAGCACAAGTACGGGCCAATCAACAACAAATGGATCACCAAGCCGCACAAATGGCAGCCATGCAAGCGGCTATGATGAGATTTCTTCTTCCGGACTTGTGCAACAACTTCCCTCCTCCACGTCCAAGAGATGACAACGTGGACGACGGACACGGTTTTGGAGGAGCTCCCGTTACCCCCTTAGGTTAGTAATTTATCATCTACCTAAGTTAGGGAACCCGTTGAATTTGTAAGCTTGTAAAAACAAAGTTGTATGAATTTGTTTAACATTTTATGTAATGAATTTTTTTTTCCATTTTTCATCGATCTTCCCCTTTATTTTTATTTCCTTTTGTTGATTCCCGACCATGCGGTCTATGTGAGTATGAATTACCGCTTTGCGGTGAACGTATGTATTTTCTGTATTGCAGGTTTTGTTGAATTTTTCACCGTTTAAAACAATGCAAAAAACGCATTGTGGCTGGACAGCAGGCTGCTGTATCCAGCCACTACTCTATTAAGTACTGACAGAAATTCCGTCAGGAAAGTCAAGATTGACTTGACTTACTGACGGAAAATCCGTCAGTATAGTCAAGATAATATTGACTTTCCTGACGGAATTTCCGTCAGTAAGTCAAGTCAAGCTTGACTTTCCTGACGGAATTTTCGTCAGTACCGTCAAGTCAATCTTGACTTTCCAATTGAATTGACTGACGCAACTTCCGTCAGTAAGCCGTCAGGAGTCCAATTTCTGACGGAAATTCCGTCAGAAATCTTTTTTTCGTTACCAATTGAATTGACGTGCGATACTGACGGAAATTCCGTAAGTAATTGAAATTACTGACGGATTTCCGGTGTTACTGACGGATTTTGTCTGTCAGTTTCCCGAGTTCGTTTTGTAGTGTGGTGGTGGTGCCGTGGACTGGTGGTTGTCGTAGCCTCAGAGGTGAGCAATGATGAGTCGTGGTGGGTGGGTTGGAGCCTAGAAGGCACGGTAACGAAATTTCGGGGGAGGGGGGGGGGGTGGTGGGGGGTGTTAAGGAGTTGGAGGGATGTTGAGGTAAGGGAGGGGCTTTTATTCCCTTAGTTTGTGTCAAACAAACACTAACAAAAGGAATCATAAGCTTTGATTCTCTTTGCCTTTTTTTTATATCCTCAATCAAACAGGCCCTCAAAAAGGTGCTAATTGGGCATTTTGGAATGAAGTTGGAATGAAATGGATTTGCTCCATCCTTTTGTTTGGTGGACCATTTTGGAATGGAGTTAAAAACCCGATGAATTCTAATGTTCCCCAACCCAGCATACTTACTTCCCCCCTCAAGTGTCAAACTCATCATTCTCCATATAATGTTAAAGTGATCTGAACAAAATAAAAATTAATACGTATAGGGTTCTAAATCCATTACCATATGGCTAGATCTGGCAAACAGGCCAGTCAGGTTTGGGTTCGGGTCAGGCCTTTTTGGATTGGGGTAGTTGGAGTGTGTCACATTTTTAGGTTGGTTCGGGTTGGGTTGGGTCATTTCGGGTATTGGGTTTGTTGGACGGGTCTTGTTCGGGTCAAACAGGCAGGGTTATTTCGGGTCACTAATTAAGCGAAAAAAAAGTACATTTTATATTAGTACCTACTTATAATTTATTTTTGATGATTGATTCTTTATTTAACGTAAATAATTTTAAGTATATTAGTTATTCTAAGTCATCTTGGGTCATTTAGATTTATATTTTTGTCGGATCATTTTTGAGTTTAGTAGTTTCGAATCAGATCATTTTCAGTCGGATCATTTTTGAGTTTAGTAGTTTCGAATCAGATCATTTTCAGTCGGATCAATTACGGGTCAACAAGGCACGGGTTAATGTCGGGTCAATTCAGGTTTCAGTTCATAATCAGGTGTTGTATTTCAGGTTAATTTTGGATCTCGGAATAACCTTTCGGATCGGTCAATCGGGTCAGGCCGATTTTGTCTGGTCTAGATTATGCTTTATGATATCTCATTTCATTCCAATCCATTCCGAACTTTTTAAACTCAATTACCCCTTAAAAGTTCATATGTCATCATGCTCACATAAAATATTTTAAATAATATGATTAATACTCCATGTTATGATGGGCCAATTAAACATACTCCCAATTAATTGGAGAAGTAGTCCGTACAAAACAAGGCAAATCAAAAACATCCAATCAAATAGAAGGAAAAGGAGATCATAGAGATGCACAAATCCCCAAAAGTGCTACTTCATCAATCCTCCTCCTATCTCTATCTTTCTTTGCAGGTTCTTGAGCCTATAATATGTGTCATCTGACCCTCCTAACTCTGTAAAGCTCGTCTGTGAGTTTTGTTTACAAATTCATCATGTCAAACACAGTACACTAAATATAGAAATAAACTACTTTTTTCAGCCTTTTTTCACCTTGGTGTAAAACCATTTCGTAGAACAATTAGTCTTGCAGTCCGTCACAAGCTTATGATGGGTCGGCTCCGTCTCACAAATTTGCAAGTGGGAGGGCAAGTGGGAAATCAATGGTTTTCTACTTGACTTCCCACTTGAAAGCTTGTGAGAGGGATCCGACCCGTCACAAGCTAGTGACGAAAGTGATCGTCACAAATAAGAATTTGTGTTCGTAGAATAATAAGAAAAAAAAAGCATGTAAATGAATGTACAAAAAGGCATCCCGTGTTAACAACATCGATAGATTATTAACGGAAATACGTTGGGAAAGATCTACTTTTTTATTAGTGAAAAAGACGCTTAACATATAGACATATGTGTTATGTTATTAACTTTACTTATGAATCGGTTTATTCCGTGAATAACACACATGTTGTATGAAGTACAAGACATATTATTTTTCGTGGTGTTATGGGAGGCATAACTGCATAAGGGTGATATTAATAATGTCAAGATTCGAACTCAAGTCATGAGTGTCACTGCTCATGAATTATCTAACTAAGCTACGTGAGATCTGCAAAATAAAGTGAATTATTGACAAGGAACACTAAAGATAAAGTCATGTACTCATTTTCATTTTGATCAATTATTTACTTATAATTATGGTGTGTTTAGGAACCTTAAATTAGAATTGAACTTTGAATTTGAGACATTTCAAGCGTTTGGTAACCTTCGGAATATGAAATTGGAATTGAACTCAATTTTATATCAATTCCAACCTAGTTAAAATTTGGGACTCTCAAATTCCTACCATATATAAGTCATTTTAATTTCATCACTATTTGATTACGTTTTTGTAATGTAAAATTCACATATTTTATTCTTAAGCGATTTTTTTCAATCGCAAATACTTTCCATCATTATATTTGTTTTTTTGGTGATTTTGACTCATATCTGCCCCGCCTAATTCCAATTCTACTTCTAATTACATGAGTTTCCCCAACATAATTAAAAAATTGAATTCCAAGTGATCTCCAAACGAAAATTTGGAATTGAATTCAAACATTTTGATTTCTAAAATTGAAATCATGAAAATGAAATCAATTTCACATTACTAAACACTCCGTAGGCAGAATTACAATGAAATTGAGAGATACACTTTAAAATTAAAAACATATAAAAAGTGAAAAGTAACATTATGCCATTCACTAAGAACATACTTAAAACGAAAATGTAAACAACCTATTACGATATCTATATTTTTTTTAAAACAGTCATAAATTAATGATCGAAATTGAGGAATTATACTATTTACGAGGACAAAAGAAGTGTCGAATTGGAGGTCGTAGATAGATGAGATTATGTGGTCCAAAATATATAATCAACAAATTCCAATTAAATAAAACTCCCCCTTACACCTATAAAGGGTGCTTACATGCCCTCTTACTCCCTATCCCTTGCTTGGGACCGCACCTCCCTATAAACTTCTTTGTTTTTGTTTGTTGAGACTTGTGGCTTGTGAGCAAAGTAGTAGACTAGTAGTATTATTTCACAAGTTATTACACTAATCATATTATTAGTTCAATGAATAAGTTGGCCGACTTCTAATTATCATCTATTCTATTACATTTTCTTTGTAGTGGATTTTGTAAGAGATTGGGATAGAATTTTTGTAGACAAGAGTTTCAATCCGTTAAAAGTTATTATAATCTTAATTAGATAGTTAGTAATTTTGTTTAATAATGAATGTAATAAGGGCTATAGGAGTTCTAATATGGTGCAGTTGCATTTTATTTTTTTACTATATTGTAAGAAAAATCCATAAAATTGTCCACATTAGCACAAATTCTCATTTATGACGGACAAAATCCGTCACAAGCTTGTGACGGACAAAATCCGTCACAAGCTTGTGACGTGAGACAAAGGGGCAAGTATGAGGGGCAAGTGGGAGATTGTTGTGAGAGGTCACAAGCTTGTGACCGTCACAAGCAAGACAGGCTGCATTAGTGTCTGTATTAGAACTAGAAAAAAGTTAGATTATTTGTAAGTTACTGAATTATTCCACTAGGTAAATACTACTATACCTCCAATTGTATAATAAGTATTGTACAACACTATACATTTATCCGAGTTTATGTGTAATTTTTTCGAGTTTTTTAAAAGTTTATTTTTTTATGTTTAAATGTGTGAGTTCAGAAACTCTATATCATAGCTCAGATTTCTTAAAAGAAAACTCAAAAATTTTAGTACTCGTAATTAAGTTTATTTAACTTTCTGAAGGTGTAAACTAGATTAAATTGCAAAATTTAATATAATTTTGTATTGGTTACATTAGAAATGTTAAAATATAATTTCTACTTATAAAGTATGAGCTGTATGACCTTAAATAGAGCGAAAATTTCTTGTGATAAAAGAAAACATCAACCTATAATTATGTATGAATAATTTTTATGAAATAAAATAGATAGTCTTCAAGAGCTTAACTTCAATAATTAATTACGGAGTATGTATTAACTTTCACCTCTATCATTTTTTTTTTTGGTGTCAAATGTCTATATTTACAGTTCAATATGAAGGTGAGAGGATTTAAATCTCGGTTCTACTAACTACTGTACCTCCTTCAAGCTCTATCAATTTACAATTATAACTTGAATGAAAAATATAGCCGAGTTTATAAAATTATGAAAAGAGAAACACAAAAACTTTTGAAAGAGGATCTCCCACTAAGTTATTGAGAGACCACGTCTATCATACTCTTTTATGTAATTTTTCGTACTCCTTTTATTGACTATAACTGAAAATATCATTTTTATCTGATAAATATTTTCATAACAATTGTACTTATTTTCTCATATATCGTGATCATTTTCATTAGTACATTCTATTATATTATTTTTCCATCAGTTTGTAATAGCCGCCTCATATTAAGATTTGAGAGACCGTCTCTTATCGAGAAATAATAGTAGCATAAATATAGAAGGTGGGCCTTAATAACACAAAGCTCTAACTCTACAAAAGGGCCTTTAATATAGGTGTGATAAAAAGAAGGTGGTCCAACTAGTCCTGCTTTTCTACGCCGCTTGCCATTCTTGGGTTTTTTTTTTATTTTTATTTTTTAATTTTTATTCACTCTTGGCCTTGGCTTACATCACTGCATCTAAATCCTTATTTTCACCAAAGCCCATCAAATTGCTGAGCTCATATGTTTATTTTTCACTTTTCTCCCTCTTTTGAATAATTACAGTCTGTTGACAATTGCATAGATTCTAATTAACCGATCAAATTATGAAAAATGGTATTGTATTTTATAATTACTTTCTCTGTCCCGGTTAATTGTTATTCTATTTTCTTTTTGTGCGTCTTAGTCGATTGTAATTTTTTTATATTAGGAAGGTTTTCCACGAGTAATTTGACCACAATGAAACTATTGTGCACTTGTAAGGATAACCACAAATGATCATCTACTCTTTCCTTGGTCTTTGTGCCAAAATAAAAGGACAACAATTGACCGGGACAGAGTGAATATATGTTAGAGGAAGCTGTTGTGGGGACTTTCCCGGGGATGGGAGTCCGTCATCTGAGGATCAACCTCTTTACTTTACCCCCAGATTTTCCATCTCGGAAAGGGCTCCTACCAGCCTTTGAAGCTGTGGTCAACATGGCTTAGTATGCCCCATTTTTAACACGGGTTTACATCGAAGGCTCTGAAAGACCTCTCCTTTAATGAGATAGAATAGAATAGATAAGCCCGTCTTACATAAGTAGTGTTTTATTGCTCGTTGTGCGCTGTGAGTTGTGATATGTTGCTTACTTGCTGCTGCCAGATGTGCTTTGTTTGGCTAGAAAGCCGCTCTCTTAATTATATTATAAATTATATATATTTTATTTAAAAGGAAAAAATCCTAATTAATAAGGGACAAAACAGGTACTAGGTCTGTCTTGAAAGAGAAAGATAAGTCACAAAGGCCTCGAGGATGCCCTTCGTAAGGTGTTTCTAGGGCCCTATAAGCGGATCAGGACGAAACGAGGGTATATTCGAAGTGAAATTTTTTATTTGTTTGTTTCTGGTAGTCATTCGAAAAAGGAATGAATAAGAAAGAGATTCTTTCCTAAGAGCTTGTCCAGGCTCGTCCAGACGCGGTGCCCTTTCTCATTATCATCTACCGCCCTTTCTTTCCTCCCGGCTATTCACGCATGAAGATCGTCGTATGTATGCTAGTACCTGAAATCCCGGTGTTGGATCAACTTTCTCTTCCAGCCGAAATCAACTACTTTCGAGGCCGATAACGGTACTTTGGACTCCTTTTTTGACAACATCTGGTTATCTATATAATCTAATCTAATCTATCTTTTTTTTTGGTACATACAAGTTTAGGTTTAAGGGTAGGCTTTACATAGTCCAAGCCAAGGGCAAACCACCGACTTTATTGACGAATTAAAGTGGTGTTTACGGATCGCTTACCAACATGACTATATTTTAACTTAATACGAATCAAACCATGGCTTCATGGCCAAAAAGTGTACTCTTTACCATTGGGGCAACTGTCGTTGAGTTGTTGGTTTTCCAATCTACTCTATCTAAAACTCTCTTAGTTCACAATTGTTTGTCAAGTTTACAAAGGTGAAAAAAATAAGAAGACATTATATTCAATGCATTCACATTCTATTTATTGCATAAATAACTCATATAAAACTTAAATTAGTAATATTGATAAATAATTACGAACAACTAAAAATTGAATAGTTGACAAATAATTGTGAATAAAGGGAGTACTATTTATATGAACCAAAGATCAAGAGACAGTAATAGAATGACATAAATATATTAAAATTCATGTTATATATAATTTGGACTTTGGATACGTAGAGCTGTAGATTGTTTAGAAAATAACATATCATCAATCAATCAATCCATCAATATAGTATAAAAAGGTGGGGTGTTGGAAACTGTAGAAGGTAAATAAATCAAGATTTTTTTTAAAGAAAAGATACAATATTTCATAATTTTAAAAAAATTAATGTATACTTTAATTTGTACAATATTCCATAAAAGTAGTAAAATTAAGTCTATTAGTAGTGAAAATAACCATAGGAACATTTGATGTAGTATATATGATAGAAATCACTGCTATTTGATTAATAAAAGTAATAACAACAATCGCAAGAGTTGTGAAACTAATAGTAGAAACAACCAAACTAGTGAAATTAATAATATTAAATGCATGAGTAGCGAAAGTTACAATAATAACGTTGGGAATAGTGAAAGTAATATATAGTAGGAACAACTAAGGTAGAAGTTAACAATAGCTATAACGGGAGAAAGTACAAACGATTAGCTAACCAATCAATTTAAGAAAAATATTTAATTTAAATATATAGTTTAATAAAATTAACGGGAATAATGAATTTAACCTGCAAAAATAACAGGAGTAGTTAAAGAAACAATAGTAATTAATCATTGGAGTAGTGAACGTAATAGCTGAAGGATCGGTATACGCAGCGAAAATAATAATTATACGATCCTTTTAAGACCTATTGCATTCAAATTGATGTAAATAAAAGGGATTAATTCACATACTTGAAATTAAGACGGATTAACAATTAACTCCAAAAATACGAAGTCTCTAGTGTATCCACACCATGTACGATCTACACTCTTGACCTTTGAGACGACTTAGAGATTTGAGAGATCTTGAGAAATTTTTTTTTCTCTCTCTATCGTGGAAACTAACTGAATGAGTTGTTCTATTTTCCAATTCTCCAAGTACAAGTATATATAGGGAAGAATAAAATAAACTCTTTATTTTATTTCCTTATTTTAATATTATGGAATATTTTCTCCTTTTATTAAACGTATCTTTTGTGGTAGCAGTTAATACAATAATATGTCATCTAGATACTTTAATTATTATCATATAATATAAAGTTATCTTAAGTGCAAACGTTAACCCGTAATTGTGTGACCATCTAGGTTCAACATTAAGCCTGTAGTAATTAACGTTACCGATTCGATTGGGTCTGGGGCATAATTCCAACAATCTCCCACTAGACCCAGAGTGAATCGTCTTAATTAATAATCGAGGTTGTCGTAAAATAAACCCACTATTTTACTTTTCAGAGATAATAATGCAGCGGAAATAAAAACGATATAAAAAGATATGGATTAGTTGTGGAATCTCGCAAGATTAACAACTAAAACTTGAATTAGACAAGCAATCTCGCAAGACATCGAATAACTCGGATATGACGTGCACAATCTCTCCTCCCTCGCAAGGAAGAATATGGATTAATTCACTCTCGCAAGAACGAACTAATTGAACTTATAACTCACAAGCTATATAGACCACACAAGCATAAACTTGAATTAACTCTCTCAACTGTATTTATAATTCTGGTTACATAGCTTGATATTTATACTACTAGTACTTACCTTAAAATAGCTAGATAGTAATTAGGAAATAGTGTGAACACTACCTTATTAGTAAATAAGATCACCAAACTACTTTATTTAAGTTAGAAAACTAAAAACTAGAAACTAGAAAATTAAGAACATCACACAAGACACTCTTTAGGAAAGTAAACTTGAGAAGTATTCAAACCAAGCTTCCATCTTGCATACATGTTGATTGTAATTCGTCAATTGCATCACCCGCGTACGTATACCATGGACAACTCAACTTGAAACGACCATATTTCCTTCGTTACTTATCCAAATAAAGCATGCGACCACTTGTTGAAAAGCTAACATCATGTACTTTCATCTCCAAGTTAAATCACGTCAAAATTAGATATATATTATGAAATATTAAACTTTAAAGTCAAGGGAACGAATCTGAAATTAAATGTCAAGAGTGACTTAAACTTGCATTTTGAGCATATACCCATGTCCCTCCTATATCAGAGGTTGACGTCTAACAACATTCCTCAACGACGGGATAATGTGAATATCAAAATCCAATGATGACGAACTTGGTTAAGGGAAATGTATCATTTTCTTCCATCTTTCCAACTCCGGATCATCTTAGGCTATGGTTAAAACTTAAAACTGGCAAACCCTATTAGATAACCCCTATGTTCCATGTCAATCACCATGGTTGGCGAATCGACTTCAAGAAACTCATTTCTTAAAACATTCATCTGCCTTGGCCAAGGTCTTGATACAACCAATAAGATTAATGACAACATAGAGTTCAAACTCGGTACCTCGAGTTGATGGATTTCATCCGACTGACCACTAACTTCATAGGTACTCAATTAAACCCAATAACCGTTCAACTAGTATTTTTACACACTAGTTGTCAGGCATCAAACTATAACAAGTATTCTATTAATTAAAATGGTGAACTCAGGTCAAAGGAAAAAAAAGAATTACATCAACTCCTTATGAGAATTTCCACATTGACAGTTAATAGGTAAAAACAACCATTGGGAAATCTCCTTTCGGTCAGTTCAATGATCATATCTCCATATGGTCACCTATACATACAACGTAATGAATGAGATCCATTATATTCATCCAATGAATAAAGTTGTACATATATTAGTCTATCTGGATCATCAAAGCCCCTTCGATAACCCTTGGACCAAGAACTTCTTTTTGAATCAAACCCTCTAATGCTTGACTCTCATTATTATAATCTCAATTATAATGTGAAGCATCCATTTCAATCAAGGACTCATGGTTCTCAAACACGATAAAAAACAATGCCATTTTATTAATCTTAATTAATAAAAAATAAACAATATGAAATGTGTTAAAAAATGTTACATAACGATTGAGTCTAGAGCATAATTTCAAAAATCATCTCCCACTTTGAATAGCGTTGTCTTCTTATAATCGTTATGAGCCGTTTTACTATAATACCAATTGTTTCCCTTAGTGATATGGATGCGAATGTGCGATAAATGGTATAAAATATGACAATTTTATTATTAAAATTGTTTTAATAATTTTAAACTCTTGACCAGTTAAAATTATTGAGTTTTGATTGATAAATATTTGATATTTTGTCAAAGAGACTTTTCCATCCAAGTAGTCAATAAAAATTATTTATGTTTACAAGGAACGACCTGACTACCAGGGGACTTGTAGTTCAGAGATAAATAATATTGTATGTTGTATATTTGTATATGATAAGAGTGTGAAGAAAAGTTGTTTAATTTTGTCCTTATAGTCTGGACTACCCAGAGGGTATGAGATTAACTAATTTTCTGTCACAAGGATGGATATACTCAACTATACTAATAGGAACTACCTAACTAACAGGGGACTATATAGTATAGAGTCTGGTTTAATTTCATATGATGAAATATTAATGGTATGTACCAGGACTTTAATTATGTGTGAGAAACGACTTGACTACCAAGAGGCTCATTCATATTTTAAAGTTTATTGCTATCATTTAGATAAAGTTCATGCCATAATGATGTATGTTTTATGTTCTTGGTTTGTCTTTTTCCTTCGTATCAGATTTCTCATAATGGCTATTATTACATTGCGTAACATTCTTGGTGCTAACAAACTATCTGGTAAAATTTTTGATGATTTGTACCGGAACCTGAGAATTATTCTCATGCATGAAAAACTAATCGATGTGATCGATAAGCCCGCTATGGTAGCACCTCTAGAGGGAGAAAGTAATGCAACTGCATTAGATGCATGTGCAGAGTACTCTGAAGAGAGTAATAGTGCAAAGTACATTATTTGGCCTCCATGAGTCCTGAACTTCAGAGGCAACATGAAAATATGACTCATCCACAAATTATTGCACATCTTAAGAAGATGTACAAGGCTCAAAGTGAGGCTGCTACATATGAGATATCTAAGTCCTTAGTTAAATCTGGATCTGTGGATATGGTTAGTAGCTCTTCTATGAGTAGGAGGGTGATAACTGACCATTCAGAGGATGGATGTTTCTTTTGCAAGAACAAAGGACACTAAAGAGGAAACTGTCCAGAGTATAAGATGGCTTTGAAGCACAAGCAACATGGTAAAACAATTGTGAAAAACGTTTTCATGATTTCTTTGACAACTATTGATACTACTAAATGGGTATTAGATAACGGCAGTAACTTTAACATTTGCAATATGTTGCAAGGTTTAAGGACCAATAGATGGTTAAAGAAGGGAGATGTCAACCTACAAGTTGGGAATGTAGCAAATGTTGCTGCCTTAGCTGTAGGAACCGTCTTTCTTAGATAGCCTAATGACAAGACCGTAACTTTAGAAGATTGTTACTATGTTCCTAAGTTTGTTTTGAACATTGTTTCCATTTCGTCTTTGGACAAATGTGGATTTAGAACAATTTTCGATAATAATCAATGCTCTATTTATCATGGTGATGATTTATATGTGAATGGTTCTTTGCAGTTTGGTCTTTATGTTTTACCTGAGCTGGTGATATTGTTGGAATTATGCCCTAGACCCAATTGAATCGGTAACGTTAATTACTACTGGCTTAATATTGAACCGAGATGGTCACACACTAACGGGTTAACGTTTGCACTTAAGATAACTTTATATTATTATATGATAATATTTTCGGAGTTAATTGTTAATCCGTCTTAATTTCAAGTATGTGAATTAATCCCTTTAATTTACATCAATTTGAATGCAATAGATCTTAAGAGGATCGTATAATTATTATTTCCGCTGCGTATACCGATCATTCAATTGGTATCAGAGCAGTCAATGGCGTAGCAATTTAAAAAAGGGGAGTCACACATATTATTATGAGATCGACATGAATAATTTGGTAAATCTTCGTAAAAAAAATTCATTGCAAAAATACTTGGTATAATGTTTCAAAATTAGAGTTGAACCATGATTCCATTATGCAAATTATGTATTGGGATTTTGGGATTTTGGGATTTTGGGAATTTGGGAGGAGACATTACAATAAAATAAAATTATTGAAACACTTTTTTCTGGCCAAATAGTGAAATTCTTGGATGTTCCTGAAGAGTAGTATGAACCATTTGTCTCACTTTTATGTACTACTATGTGTGTCACTACACATATTTTATGTCGTGCCACTTGTTACAATAAAACAATATACAACAAATATGCGAATGTGTTCATGTGTTTGCGTATGGAGTGAGAATTAGAATGGGACATCAAATGGGATAGAGGATCTTACCTAAAAAGACGCGTTATTCGATATGCTAGTCAATCCGTATTTTTCTTGAACACAAGTTCTGAAAGTACGTAGTCTCGCAATATATGCTTCTCTATTTAGAATTATATATATGGATACAAGTTTTTTGTAGGGTGGTCCAAATTAGTATGGACCATCCCTTTATGGCATGTAAACTTAAACAAGCCACCAATTTCTGTTCATCATGTACTAATTTCATACTGCATTTTGGACTACCAAAGTACCAAGGTACTTGTATTAGGATTTGTAAACTTGTGTTACATAACTACATTAGCCCTCGTATTTGCCATGAGCCGAATAATATTTGCAGCAATAAATGGAAGTTGTATTTCTCGATCGGGTTGGAAAAAGCGGTCAACAATGTTCTGTAGCTGATATAGTGTCATTTCACCTTACTTTTCCACCCCTTTTTGCCTCGTTTTGCTTGCCTTTAACGCTCCCTAGGAGCATTTTTACGTGTTGTACCTTCTTCTAGCATATTTCTCGCTTTTATCATGTTTTTGTAGGTAAACCGTCACTTGGGGCGAGTCCTACCTAATTTTTATCGAAAAAAGAGAAGGTACATCACACGGAGGGCCTACGGCATGTCCTAGGGGACCCCACGTACCATAGGGGGGGCCTACTTGGCGTACCTGAGTCATCGCAAGTCAAGGCGAGCTAAACCTAGAGAAGTTGACAAAGTTATATCTAGGGAACAAGGAGGAAAGATCTTTCACGGGCGTGAAGTGCATCTCACTGTTGTGAGATGCCTTCCAAAGAATGATGTTTTTCGAGCAAAGCAACTCACGGTCGTGAAACACAACTCACAGTCGTGAAACATGTTTCACGGTCGTGACTTAGTTGGGAATTTTGGACTTGCTACTACCACATGTCTCACGACCGTGACTTGCATTTCACGGTCGTGAGACACCTTTCACGGTCGTGACTCTTTCAGCCACTTAGTCTTTTGAAGCCCATCTTTCCTCCATTTTGTAAACCTATAAATAGACCCTATTGTGTAATTAGAGGGCACAAAACCCTAGAACTAAAACCTCTCATATAATTAGTGTTAATCTTTCTTTAATCTTCTTTTTTTAAACTTAATAGCGAGTTAATTAGTGATTTGATTTAGTTTTGGGATTCGAACTTGGTTTATATTTGAAGATTGGTTGTTCAATCTTTGTAATTGGGATCAAAGTTCTTGTCTTTGGCATCATTTCTATATAATGTTGGTATATTTCTTCATCCAATCCTTTTCATTATCAAGTTTTCATCTTTATGTTTAATTGTTTTATTTATTATCAAGTAATCACATTAAAGTTCGTTACTTTCTTATTACAAACTCTAATTATCGTTGAAACCACAATTAATAAGTGTGAATAGTTACCATACTAGGGTCAATGAGGGATTAGGGGTTGTATTAAGGGGTAATCTATGTTAGTTTAGTCTTGTTGTTGAGTAATTGATCCTAATTCCAACTCTTGCATTCTTTGTGTTTAATGAAATGCTTGTTGTTTAGACTTGCTTGTTTCCTCATTGTTGAGTATGCCTATAAGATCGAAAGCCTTAGGCTTGTGCTAGAACTTGCATTGTTGTTGATAGTCAGACCTAGTTTACGAGTGAGCTAGCTAGAACCGTCTATGGTAGGGCCGTTAGATCGAGAGACTCGGCCCATCTACCAAATAGGATCCCAAACCGACATAGACTTGACTCATAGACCCCCTATTCACCCCTAGGAACCCAAACGACCCTAGTTCTCCTTTATTTGATAAAAACCCGACCTTTCTTACTTTAGACTTTATATTTGTTGTTTCTATTAGCTTTTAATTATTGTTATTTAATTTAAGTCAACAAATCCAAACCCAACTACATTGTGACTTGAAAGAGACTTACTAGACTATTAGATTAATATTAGACACCAACCGTCCCTGAGATCGACACTCTTACCACACCACTTTCACTCTACATCAAAATGGCGTCGTTGCCGGGGAAGGTGTATGTTTAATTTGATTGTTTTTAGTTTGCTTTAGTTTTTTGCCTCTTGTCTTGAGAAATCTAGTTTCTCAAGGCAATTCTCACCGTTTACATTTAGTTTTTCTTGTATGCTCAGGCGAGCTCCTCCCAAGGATCAACCTCCAATCGGTCACGATATCGAAAGGACCTTTAACAGGCTTCATAAGATTTTCAAAACCGTAGATAAAAGCTCTTCTTCGAATCCGGCTACTACAACGGAGGGGTCTTTATATTTGGGTGAAGAAAAGGAACTTGAAATTCGGGATCAAATTGAAGTTTAAATTGAGGATCCTAGAGTAGATAATTTGGAGGGTATTGTCCCGTACGTGGAGTTTGTGAATCCGTTTGGAAACCCAACATCCGAGCCAATTCCCCATAAACCAATCAATCCACCAAGAATGCCTAAATTCTCTTCACATTCTATTCCCACACAATATACTCTTCCAAATAGCATAATGGTACCACAAAACTTGATCGGCAACTTCATAGCCAAAACCTCCTTTATCCAATTGGTAGAGCGAAATCAATTTGGAGGTATGCCAAGTGAAGATCCTCATCTCCATATGCAGACCTTTTGTGATTATTGTGATGCTATTTCTCAAACAGGAGTAACTCAAGACCAAATCTGATTGGTGTTATTTCCTTTATCTCTTATTGGAGCGGCAAAACAATGGTTTAAGAGCCTTAACAAGGTAGCTCTAGGTATTGACTCATGGAAGAAGTTAGTTCTAACATTCTATCAAAAGTTCTATCCACCGGAGAAAACAAACATGTCGAGAGCCAAGATAACCGGTTTCAAGCAACGTGATGAAGAATCACTTTATGATTCATGGGAAAGATTCAAGGAAATAGTTAGATCTTGCTCTCATCATGGTTTGAGTGAGTGGTTTCTAATGCAACAATTTTGGGATGGGTTATATGAAGATGCTAGAGGGATATTGAACATGGGGTCAAATGGGACATTCACCGAAGTTGATGATGCACAAACTTGGTCCCGCATAGAGGAGATGGCGATCCATAATTCTCAATTTAGAAGGCCAAGACAAGCTTCTAGAGGAGGAAAGCATGAGGTGAGCTCCGTCACTCAAATGAGAGCCGATTTTGGAGCACAACTTAGCTCCTATATGGAAGCAATGAATCTCAAGATGGATCAACACATGGCTCTATTTCAACAAGGTCAAAACTCATCTTCCCAACAACCTATGCAACAAGTTAATGCCATGGTGATGCATGGCACCAAGATTACCTCAAGGAGTGTGTGATTGTTGTGGGACATTTGGTCATGACTCTCAAGATTGTAGAGGGTCCGTGGAACAAGTGAATGTCTTTCAATCTTATAGGCATGGAAATCCTTACCCCAACCTTTACAATGAGAACACAAAGAACAACCCAAATCTCTCATATCAAAAGCGAAAATGTCCAAAACCCTCAACCACAACCATATGTTGCTCCACCTTTGAGCAACAATCAACAAAACTTCCAAAACCCACAATAAAATCAAAACCGACCTTCCTACAATCAACCACAATACAACCAAAATCAATACAACCCACCACCACAAAATCAACCTCTTATGCAACAACAAGTTGGAGATCCAAACTTTGACATTCAAAAAGCGATCCTCAAATTGCAAAAGGACGACAAAAGGACGACCAAGCCAAATATATCATCATCAACAACATCCTTGCCCACAACAAAATGCTCGAAACTCAAGTGGCCCTAATAGCCTCGGGGATTTATTCTAGGGGAAAAGGCCAATTACCTCCTCAAGGTAACCCACCTAGAAATGAAACCGCCAATGCCATACAATTGAGATGTGGAAAGCGTTATGAGGGCCCAAAGATGCCAATTGAAGATGTAATGGTGAGGGATAAAAAGTAGTAGATGATGAATCAATTGAAAATGAAGTTGTTGAAATGGATGACAAGGAGGAAAACAACTCTTCAAGTGAGCAAGTTGTTATTGAAAAGATGGATGAAGTGGTAACAAAGAACAAGAAGGTTGAGGAGCCTATTGTGATAAGGCTACCTTTCCCTTTCTAGACAAGCAAAAACAAAGCTAGACAAGCAATTAGGCAAATTCATGGACATTGTCAAGAATTTGGAGGGCTCCATTCCATTCACCGACCTCTTCACTCAAATTCCCGCCTATGCAAAATTCATGAACGACATCCTTATAAGAAAGAAATCCTTGAGTGGAGTTGAAACCGTAGCATTTACCAGTGACTGTAGTGCCTTTTTACAAAGCTCAACCCCTCCAAAGTTAAAAGATCCAGGTAGCTTCTCTATCCCATGCATGCATGCACCATAGGCAACATAACAATTGATAAGGCCTTGTGTGACTTGGGAGCTAGTGTGAGTGCGATGGCATATTCCATTTGTAAGAAACTTGGCATGTGAAAACTTAAATGCACCAACATCACACTCCAAATGGCGGATCGATCTACAAAGCAACCCTTGGGTGTATTGGAGGATGTCCCGGTTAGAATTGGAAAGTTCTTCATTCTGGTGGACTTCATAGTTCTTGACATGGCAGAGGATTCTAAAATCCCCATTATTCTTGGGAGGCCATTTTTGCACACCGCCTGAGCGGTGATTGATGTAAAACATGGGAGGCTTAACCCTTGAGGTGGGAGATGAAAAGATAACATTCAACTTGCAAAGTGCCATGAAAGCTCCAAAACTTGGAGAATCTTGTTATTTCATTGATATCATCGATGCCTTTGTTGAAGAAGTGACACCTAGCTTCTTTATGAGGGATCCTTTGGAAGCTATCTTGACCTTGGAACCAAGGGATGTTATGGAGGATCTACATGCGTTTGAATTGACTTACTTGAAGCAACCTTGGAAAGAGAGGAGCTTGATGAACAACAACTTTTAAGACTTGAGTCTATCATCCAAACCTCTTGTGCGGTGGATATTGCGGTAGAGGTACAAGTTCCTTCTCTTGAACACCTTCCCTCTAACTTGATGTATGCTTACCTTGATGAGTCAAAATGTAAACCCGTGATTGTGAATGCTCACCCTGATGATAATGAATTGAATGCCTTGTTGTGTGTTTTAAGAAAGCATGAGAAAGCTATTGGTTATAGCTTAGATGATTTGAAGGGGGTTAGTCCCGAGTTGTGTATGCATAAAATTCACATGCAAGATGATCATGAGCCCATAAGGCAACCTCAAAGAAGACTTAACCCTACCTTGCAAGAGGTAGTTATAGGTGAAGTCATGAAACTACTTGATGGCGGGATCATCTATCCAATCTCATACTCCGATTGGGTTAGCCCCGTGCAAGTGGTGCCAAAGAAAGATGGCACCACGGTAGTGAAGAATGACAAGAATGAACTAGTGCCTACTAGGGTGGTGACGGGGTGGAGAATGTGTATCGATTATAGGAGGTTAAACGCCTCAACATGAAAAGACCATTTCCCCCTTTCCTTCATTGATCAACTCCTAGAAAGACTTGCCTCCAACAAGTATTTTTGTTATCTAGATGGCTATTTGGGATTTTTTCAAATCCTAATCGACCCAATTGACCAATCCAAGACCACATTTACATGCCCTTATGACACTTTTGCCTATAGGAGAATGCCCTTTGCCCTTTACAATGCCCCGGCCACATTCCAACGATGCATGATGAGTATTTTTTCCGATTAAATTGAGTCTATCATGGAAGTCTTTATGGATGACTTTAGTGTTTATGGAAAATACTTTGATTTGTGCTTACATAACTTGTCTTTGGTGTTGGAAAAATGTGAAGAGGTGAGTTGTTTTAAATTGGGAGAAATGCCACCTCATGTTAATTGAAGGGGTAGTTCTTGGTCATCTTATCTCGGAAAAGGGTATCCAAGTGGATAAAGCAAATGTGGAAGTGATTGAGTAATTACCCCACCTTCAAATCTCAAAGGGGTGAGAAGCTTCCTTGGTCATGCCGGCTTTTATTGCTGGATCATCAAGTACTTCTTCAAAATTGCTAAACCACTTACACAACTTCTCCTTAAGGATACCCCTTTCCATTTTACTAATGAGTGTGTTAGAGGAATTTGCTAGGATAAATAAAGCTCTTAATTCGGCCCGGTTATGCAATCACCGGATTGGGAATTGCCATTTGAAGTGATGTGCAA
>JAIUZE010001313.1:0-38661 GCA_022085475.1 Heliosperma pusillum | reverse complement strand
TTTTTCGGATCCAACAAACAACATAAACATGCCATAATTGTCCGTGGTTATTTAGGCGGGCAACAAGTCTTCTGACAGATCGGCTTCCACTACATTAATACGAGACAATTAATTAATAAACTAAAAACTAACTAAATTGAGAATGATTAAAAATTTAAATAAAAATGATAATTAACACTGTCTCTCCTAAATATTTGGGCGGAAAATATTTATGCACAAGCATTTCGTTTTCCCTTATCCTTAACCGCACCCCAAAATAAAAATAAAAATAAAAAATTCAATTGCGAGCTCAAATTTCTGATCATCAATGGCGGAAGATCAAACAAACCATAGTATCATCCAACAGTCCGAAACAATAAATGAGGTAACAATCAAATCAATTACGCCGTCGTTTTCCGATATTTCCGGCAAAATCGCCGACATCAGGTTAGGGTTTATCATACATTAGCTTTTAAATTCTTACAGTATTTCACTCATTAAGTTTATTGGTTAATTAATTGTTAATGTTATTGTTTGAAGTTAGGTAATGTTAATTGGATTTTATTGGGGGTATTAATTTGAAATTAGGTTTATTTGGTATGACAATTTGCATTCTAAGCTAAATAATGAGGTGATATTCCTTTTTATTGATTTTATTCGAGTTTATAACAATCTTGTTATTCAAGACGGTTTTATTGTAAGACCGTTGTATGACCTGCAACAAAAATCGACCTTAAAACACCTTCTATACCTCATTTATTCATAGCAATTATAAGCTATATTCGATTACAAGCATTACAATGCGACTATAGAACAAGTTAAATTCCTGAATGACAGGAACATTAGTCTTTAGCATTATAATTGCTTAATTCATCAATCAACGAACACAACTCGGAATGAGATGATCCTCCTTCCTCAACAGCCTTCATTGCCTTTTCTTTCAACTTATTTGCCCTTCTTCTTATCTCGACACCTTCTTCTTCCACCATTAGCCTTCTTACAATGTCCTTGAAATCTTCCCATTTTATTCGACACTCGACCGTTATATTCCATTCTTGTGCCCCAACTGGGATGCCTGTCTTCAAAACATCAGTCACCAACTTTTCTATATAAAACTGCTCATTAAAAGCCGGCCAAGTAACCATAGGAACCCCACATGAAATCCCTTCCAAAGTCGAGTTCCACCCACAATGAGTCACAAACCCACCCACGGCTTCATGATCTAAAATCAACACTTGTGGGGCCCATCCTCTTATAATTAGTCCCTTACCTTCTATCCTTTCTTCGAACCCTTCTGGCATCCACTCTTCTGTTTCTTTCTTATTCTCGTTTCTCCTCACCACCCATATGAAGTTTTGTTCCGAAGCTTCTAGACCTTTCGCAATTTCATGGAGCTGCGCGGGTGAGATTTCAGTTAAGCTACCAAAACTTAAGTAAATGACTGAATTAGCCTTCTTTGAATCAAGCCATTTTAAGCATTCATGTTCATCAATTGAAGAATCCTTCCCTCTTTGGAACTTGGATTCTTTCTCTCGATTACATAATGAAACAGGGCCGATTAGCCACGCTTTCCTTCCCATAACTTTCCTATAATAATCAGCATAATCCGGTTCCAGATCGTAAAAGCTGTTTACTATAACACCAAAGCTCTTAATTTCAGATTCCATGCCACGCTCTAAGATTTGCATCCACTCCACATTCGGCGTGTTGCATCTTAATTGTTCATTTAACTTCATTTTCGTAAACTTAATCTCATGAGGAAGATGTGGGATGACAAATTCCTCATAATCGTCCAAAACCGCTTTATGAGGCTCGTACTTAATGACAGCGTTCACCACATTAGGTGCAAAGCAACAAGTACCATGGAAAACTAACCTAGGTATATTAATTTTGGCGGCAATGTCCGACGCAAAAGGAAGAAACATGTCAGCCACAAGGCAATTAGGCTTAGGATTGCATTTCTCTAGTAATTGAACAATCGGTTCTTGTAGTAATTCAGTGGCTTTTTGAAATTTTAAGCTCATTTCTTCTGAAGTGATCTGGTCGAAATTTTCCATTCCCCCGGGGAGACCAGTAGCCTCCTTGGAGGGAAATGGAATTATTTCGATGTCAATATCGGGACCGATATTTTTGTAGCTTAGCAATGGCTTAATAAAAAAGGGGGCATTGAGAGGGGTGGTAATAATTGTGGTTTTAACATTCTGTGTCGCGAAAAGCTTAGCAATGTCTAAGATTGGGATCATATGACCGGCAGCCATAAGTGGGAAGAAGACGACATGAAGCCTTTGAGGTTCAGTGCCCATTGATGAAATTTAACACTTTGTATGATGTATTGGAAAACAAGTTAACACTTTGTATGATGTGTAGGGGTATAGAGCGCGGCGGAAGCGAATAGATTCAGCTAAAGATAAAAGAGAAATTAAAGAAAGACGGTAAAAATGACACCGGGATTTTTAGGTGGAAAACCCTCTTTAAAGAGAGGTAAAAACCACCAGCGAGAGAGCCAAATTATTCCATTATAATAAAATGAGAGTACAAGAATATTTTCTCAAAGGCTAGTAGACAATAGCCCAAATTTTATACTCTCTACGGGTTTTCTAAAACAATTTGACCCCCGAATTTGGAAACAATTATACCCGAAATATAGAAAGAGAGAATAAGAAAGAGGAGATATTGTGTTGTGGTGCATGTTCTTCATAGGATGCCATGGGTATTTATAGTACCCCAAGAAAATGGGAAAACAATAAGTTGCACTACCCAGAAAATCAAAGAGCACTAAGCACAACACTATTTAATTTTAAAAAATGGTGAGCACTGAGCAATAACTACTACTTGGAGGCCTACAGAAGAAATATAATACACCTAGATATGTCCAACATGATGTAGGTTAAATAATGTTGGTTTAGTTTATATAATCATTAAGCACGTGTGCATCACTGTATGTCGGTATGTGTCACCTCACAATAATTATGCACTGTCAAGAAAACTAGCTAAGAAAGTCAGAGCTTAGATGTACGGAGTATTATGTACCGTTAGAGTGTCACGGGCTCCTCTAATTTGTTTTGAGTGCTGCGAAACATCGTCGACGTTTTATAAAACATCGTCGACGGTTTTTAGAAAAAAGACGCATACTACCCTTTTCTCTACTTTATCTCTCTATCTTTTCCTCTACTCATAAAATCACCCAAAAAACAATTTTAATTAACCAAAAAAATTAGAAAGACTGTTTCAATTAAAAACTAAACGGTAAAAATTATAAATTAACGAGAATAAAATGTTAAAAAGAATCGAAACATAACGTTGGTACATAACGGTAAAAAGAATTTAAAAATTTACGAGAATAATACATTACAAAACATCGAAAATTAACAAAAAATAAATAAATTTTTTTTTACAAGATTTAAATGTTTTTAAACGAAAAAAAAAAAAAAAAAAAGTCGACCCCCACCGTCAACGTCCCAACTGAACGTTGGTACCCATACCCAACGTTCAGTTGGAACGTCAACAACACCCATCAACGTTCAGTTGGAACGTTGAGACGTTCCAACTGAACGTTGATGGGTGTTGTTGACGTTCCAAGTGAACGTTGGGTATGGGTACCAACGTTCAGTTGGGGAGTTGACGGGGTCGACTTTTTTTTTTTTTTTTTTTTTTTTTTTTTTTTTTTTTTTTTTTTTTTTTTTTTTTAATCTTGTAAAAAAAAATTGGTCTCCATATCCAACAAGTAACAACAACAATGTCGACACAACGCACAACCAACAACAAATGACAACCAATATAGGATAGGGGGGAGGAGGGGGAGGGGAAGGGCGGTCGGAACAAGGGGGAAGGGGGATACTTGTTGCAGCGGTGGTGGTGGGTCGTCTGAGGTCGGCGGTGGCAGTGTTGACGGAGGTGGTGGGCGTCGCGGTGGTGGTGGGGGAGAGGAGTGCATTTAGGAGAAAGAGAGAAAGGAAGAGTGAATGAAGGGTGAAGGGTAGTGACCGTCTTTTTTACAAAAAACGTCGACGATGTTTTATAAAACGTCGACGATGTTTCGTAACCCGGAATCTAATCTAGTGAGACGGGTTTTTCTTCTAGTGAGACGGTCTACATCTCTCTCTAAAAATATCTACCTAATTCTAATTGAATAATAACTAATGGATCTCCTTCTTTTCTATTCTACTCGTCTGATCTTTTTTCTCAAAATCATGGGTCTGGTTTTTATATGTGGATCTTCCCTACCCTTTTGTCTGCTTCCCCTTCTTCTCTTCCTTCTTTTCTTTCTTGTTTTTTTCTTCTTGTCCGTCCCTACCCCCTTCCTTCTTTTCTGTTTCTTTTTTTCTTTTGTTTCCTGCTTTTTCCCTTTTTTACCTACTCCTATTATCCAGTACAAAGTACAAACCAAAAGAAAATATAAAAATTGGTGGTGATTGGTGATGGCGGTGCCGGGTTTTGGTACCGAGGCAAGGCGAGCAGTGGTTCATGGTGGTTGGGCAAGGTGATGCTGCTGCATTTATGGACTCATGGAATATGGGAGAGCAAGCCATTTAATTTGACTACTTGCTTTAGATGAGAATAATTATTAAGGAAGTAATGAGAGTTAAAACAAGAAAAATTGGACGAGATTGGTGCTTTGTGGTGGTTGTGCAGAGGGTAAAAAGGAGGTGAGGGAGAAATTATTACCTCCATATGGGGGGAGGTTGATAACTTTTACTCCCTTAATAGAGGGACTATTACTCTATATTTCCCCAATTCTATCCATTTCCATCTCCAACCCCTTCACTTCCCTTCATTTTTTAGTTCATTTAAACTGTATTACTCCCGTAATAATTACCCCTATCCCAAGCAAGCCTTAAGGATAAATTTGGTCAAGGTCAAGTTTGACCTTGACTCTAGTCTTCAATTATTTCAATCGGTTTCTCAATTGACCCATCTCAGCTTGTCTCAGTCCGATTATCTCATAATTTTCCTTTCTTTATTGGCGAACCCGATTCCTGCAAAAATAAAATAACAAAACCGGCATCAATGCTCAAATAATAACAATTATTTGCATTGAATACAATTAAATTACTAATTAAACTAATAAATGAGCTATTAATCGGTTAAATCGCACAAAATCGAGTTAAGTAGAGATTTAAATATGGGTAAAACGATACTAAATTATGACTTATCAGTAACAAATTGTTTAATGTGCTTGATGCAATTCCTGGCCCTGAGTTGTCAAGGATGAAGTTTGATCTTATAACCTGGCATTGTCAGGAGTAAGGCTGCTGACCCCTTTACCCATGTAACGTTGGCATTTGCAGGAGCCCTTGAAACACTGGTATAATCTTGTTCTTGTCGATAACGAAAAAAAAGCCTTATTTACAGTCTCAAACCACGTTGTAGATACTGTTGGTTCATTGGTAAAATGTATAGTTTCTGTTTTTCAGAACCTAAATTGTGTCTAGAATCTAGAATATACCTTTTTTACCTACAAATTTTCACGAGTTTCTCATGGTTTTGTTGATTTGTAACCTTAACTAACTCAGACATCAGAACTTCCGCATTTGACGTTGTCTAGAAGTTGGGTCAAAGGCTGTAGAAGCTATTCCATACTGCCAGAAGGCTATATCTGTCTGCAAGCCAAGAGTGCAGCGGCTGATGGATGAAACAAAGACGAAATCAGCATATATACCAGTGTCAGCTGCTTCTGAAACAACTCAAGATGGTTGTCACTCTTCAGTTGCTTCTCAGGCTGATGATATAGTTTCTAACGCACAAGCGGAGATTGAAACACTAACAAGCCTCTTACCCTCGCTCCCTCTCTATCTTAGTTTCTTACAGCACTAACATTCTTTTAGATCTTTGCGAGGTTGTAGGCTAACGTTATATGAACTGTTGCCAGCTTGAACATCTTCAACAACAGGTGATCAACTCGTCATCCACCTTGTCTGACATTCTTAAAATGATGGCTGCTAAAGCATTGTCTAACAAACAGGCAACAGTTTCATTATCAGCAAGTTCTTCGAGTATGGGTGTCATTCCTAACAATGGAGCTCATGATTCACCCACTAACGGAAACCCAAGAATCACACATCTTGGGGTGGTGGGCCGAGGTGTAAAGCGGGTGGTTTTGAGCTCGGTTGGTCCAGAATCAAGCTCTACTAAACGACCTGCTCTCAAGATGGAAAAGGCGACACTCATGCAAGCCATTCTTCTTGAGCATCTTCACATGTGAGTTGTGACAACGTAATTTGTATGACATTTCTAGACATTTTAGAATTAACACTGCTTGCTTATTTTCTGTAATCCTACGATGTATTCTTCTTGCTTGGTTAGCTATCTGGAATCTAAATACTCCTTGTGGTGCATTTGCAGCACAGTTCACTGTTTTTTTTTTTTTTGCAATCCGCAGATATTTGTTGGACTACTACTATTGAGCCTAGGTTTGGTCTGTCTTATGGCTAATTCAGCCCTGGCTCACCAGTCATCAGTTCACCAGTATCTTCCAATTTCCTTATTTGTTCAATACGTCTTCTTAATGTCATAGCTCAATTTCTCCCATAAGTGATTCACTCATTTTTCGTTATTTTCTACTCCGTAACTGTTTACGGAGTATTATTTTTCTTCAATCACGTGTCATGATTGAAAATTATAGATACAAATAGAATACAGTACAATTCAGTACTAAATTAGGTGACGGAAGCTGTGATGAACTAGATTCAACAACGCAGATTGAAACGGTCAATTGGATCAATCATTCGACATAGTGTAACAATGCCGTTGTTTTTTTTAATTAAATTGTGTTGTGTTTGTTGTTGGTATTCTGTTGTTAGTTACGGAGTAGTTGGTAATAATGCTTAAAGATAGACTGATCAATTCAAGAAACATGCATTCAACAATAATATTTTTGAATTTTATAAATTGATTGCAGGATAAATCGAACCTAATCACTTGCTTGTCCACCTACTTAGACTACATTTAGAAAAAGAAATTTGTTAAGAAATAGGAAGTAGAATCTATATTATGTACTTAAAAAAGTCATAAGAAGAAAAAAAAATATATCAAGATTTGAAAAATAGTTGGTTTAAGAATATTAATTACCATATCTCAGCCTCTCAGGACTAAAGATATCTTAGTCTTTGTAATACAAAATTGAGATGTAATGTAACTAGACCTTGTAAGTCAGATGTTCATCTCGGTTTCGATTTCGGAATTAAATCGGTTGATTATATTTGGGTTCATTTTCGATTTAATTTCTATCGGGTTTGTTTCGGTTAACAGCTTTAATCTAGTCGTGCTATTTCAAATCAATTTCGGGTCATAATGTTATGAGCTGAGACTTTGAGTGTCTGAGAATTGGCTTAATCTTTCTTGTATTTCAATTTGAATGAAGAAACACAAAGTATCACCAATACATATAGAATCTAAGAAAAAAACTCTAAAAGTTTCGGTGTTTTTATGAAATAACTTTTAAATCAGGTCCATCGGTTCAATTATTATCGTTTCTGATGTATGTATTCATGTTCGAGTACCTTTCAAGTATATCAAATTCGGTTCAGTTTTAGTTCGAGTAAGATTGAATTGAGTTTCGGATAGTACTCAAATCACTCGTACCGACGGTTCAATCGATTACCAACTTAGATATTTTTGATCCGTTTTTCGCCTTTGCATTGTTAGTGTAACTGGCATATACATAATTCATTTTCCAGTAGGTCTTGCTTAAGACGGGTCAGATCTTGTAACGAGTATTTGTGAGAGGAAATGGGTAGAGGGGACAAGGTGGGCTCCCCCCATGTGCTCTCCACTCACCCTTGATGGGTATTTTGTGAGAGAATATGGTATCCGTCTTAAGCTTAAGACGGATAGCTCAGTCTTAAATAAGAATTTGTGTTCATTTTCTATAAGGAGTATACTGTATATCAACTTTAAAAATTAATATCATTGTCATAATCATATATCATAATATATCATAAATCTTTAATAAAGCTCAATCAAATTGACATTTAGCAAATAATATGAGTATCACATGACAATGTCTTTCTTGTGTCGCTTTCATGAACCTTCCTCCAACAAAAAGGCAAGATCTTTATAACGTAAGGTTATTTGACTTAAATGAGACTTGGTTAAAAAGTTGTAGCCCACCTTCTAATCTTCTATAGCCATCTCTGGGTTTAGTCGATTAATGGTTTTTCACTAAGTCTTGCTTGTGACGGGGCGATCTGTCGCAAGCTTGTAACGGGTCAAATTCCTCTTACAAAAAACAAGTGGTAAGGCAAGAAGGGGGCTCTATTTGCACCCCACTTGTCGATCCGCCACAAATGAGAATTTGTGATGGTTTTTAGCCCCGTTAAATTCTGACCCGACTTTACCTAACCTATTTTTTTAGGATTGAGACCTGAAAATTTCAACTCGAATTCGAAATAGCTCGTTATTTCAGGGTCGAAAACCAACCCGGTTATTGTTTTTAGTTTTTTAAATACAAACATAATTAAAAAAATTAATTTTATATCTTGTATAACGTATAATTATAAAATAATTATTAAAAAAAACTTTACTTTTATAATGATGTCAATATAATTAATAGAATATGATTAAAATATTGACTAAACATGTTTTACTTTTTAAAAAAAATTATTTTCTTATTAGAACAATGGTAAAAAAAAAAAAAGCTATTTTTTGACACATATGACCACTCGTGACACATATGACCCGATATGTATCTGATATGATTCATATTTAACGTGACCTGTATGACCCGACTCGGAACCCAACATGCCCGATCCGTTTGTTATATCTAATAATTATTATCTCTAAATTTCTAATAAACAATTGCGGCTATAAGTAAAAACAGCATACATGAGTAGTGATTCAGATTTAAAAAATAAACAATTTGCATAATAATAATAAGAATAACACAAGGAGTACAAGGACAAGATAAGGCAGAGTAGATGTGTAGCTCAAATGTCGGGAAACTAAGCACCAAAGTACAAGAAAACAGCTTGTAATTGTATAGTAGGTCTTGCTTGTGACGGGTCGGATCTTGCGACGGGTATTTTGTGAGAGGAAATGGATAGAGGGGACAAGGTGGGCACCCCCCATGTGCTTCTCCACTCACCCTTGATGGGTATTTTGTGAGAGAATATGGTACCCGTCTTGAGCTTAAGACGGATATCCCCGTCTTAAATGAGAATTTGTGGTAATTGTAAAAGACAATTCGAAGCCAACATTACATTACATTACATGCAAGTTGGTGTTACACTACGTTTTCTCATGCAATATGCTCCGTGTCTCACGACGTTCCTTACGCCAAATGCTACATTTTCTCTGCAATCTATCTCTGCATATATTACCTACATTTATGGTGCCACACCTTCTTATCCTAATCCAAGCTTATCAAAACACAATTGGACATAGGGGTTTACAAATTATAAGTAATTCAAATTGTCTATTCGGTGGTTTACAGAGGCGGATCTTAGAGCAAGCGATAACGGGAGCCGAGGTTTAAACTATCAATTACATGTGTATTAAATAACAGGATATAAATATAATATTTGAGTCTCATCAATCAATTTAATATCTCACTAAATAAAATTTCAGCAAATTATATGCATGAAGAGTCCTATGTACTGATTCGAATAAGGTTTTAATTAAAATTATTCATCCAATATTAAGTATCAATCACTGAGTCTTGAGGGGTTGAATAATAATTTCACTCATAAAGATGAAAAATTAGCAAGAGTCGGAACATTCGCGATATAACTTAGGTTTAAAGAGCTTGACTTAGTTTGTCAATGTAGAATAAACAATGATCATATCATATTTAAAAAAGAAAGAAAATAGTATTGAAATTTACTCGTACAAGGTATAGATGTATCATGTATGTACTAGTACAAACTTTCTAATGAATATCTCATTGCTATTTGTGTATTTTGTATAAGAGGGATTAGAACTAGATAGTTTTAGATGAGTTTGACAAACTCTTTACTAAGTATAAGAATAAGAAACTAGGAGTAATTAATAACTCTATTTTGTCTACTTGTCTTACTATAATTCTACTTTTTTTTGTAAGCTTAATTGATACGTAGTCCTTCATATCTAACAATATACGTTATCATACATATATTGGTTAGCATTTCATAAAAGTATATAAGCTATAGTTTATAGACCTAGTCAAGAACGGCTATGATAGCGTATGTTATTAGTTATCACTTATCATGCATACACGACATGGGATTTGCTTAAGTAAGTGAAGAAATGGCCAAATACATATATGCATTTGTTGAGATGGTCATGCATTCATATCCAATCCATGGTGGTAGTTTGTGTTGTTCTACGCATGAAACGGTAAACTAACGTGTGAATGATGTGGAATGCATGCGATGACTATAAAGATAAGTTCCCCAAATATAAGACAAAGTAATTTTGTTTCAGAATTTAGTTCGACGTAACATATAAGTAAGAATGGTCTAAGCTAAGTGTTTGATTTTTCTATTACGAATTTGTAAACACGGCTTAGTTGATACAGTATAATATAAGTCAGAATTCATCAAATTTTAATCTGTCCTTCTTGATTTATTTTGGTTTGGCTAATATCAAGTACGACTAAGTAAATTCAACTTTATTTCGTTGGATTACGAAAAAATTGGCATTTCAAATAATCGAAAATGATAAGTAAGATTAATAATAGATAAATAAAAAGTGATATACGGAGTAACTAAATCAGATCTTATGAAACCTGCATACAATTGATGATTAGAATAATAACGATGAAAAATACTATATAAACTACTCCGTATTACGAAGTACAATATATATAAACAATATGTTAAAAAAGAAAAATAATACTCCCTCCATTCAAGTCCAAATGCAACATTTCTTTTTTTGACACTATTCATGAATGAAGAGAATCTTTACGATTTCTTGTAATATGTAAGATAAAATATGGTCATGTGGGATCTTGTTTGACTCCCCTTTATAAGTACAATAAGAATATCAAATTTTCATATTTTTTTATAATGTAAAACTCGAGATATTTACGTTACAATTTGTGCATTGGCAAACGTGTAAAGTAGAAATGTTGTGTTTGGACTTGAATAGAGGGAGTACAAGAATGATACAAAATAACATATGAAAATGGAATAAGAATTTACAATGAACGAATATACCCATATCATTTACACTCTTGTGCGATGAATCAGTGATTAGACTTGTCAAAATCTAACTTGACTCTCTTTTTCCAGGGCCAAGACACACGGAGTATAAATCTTGACTCAGAACCCGAGCGATCCAAAGCCGTAATAACCCATTTATATAGAGTCAAAATACGAATTAACCACCTCCACCTATTTTGTATTAAATATTAAGATTTATATACAATATTATATTTAAAAAATAATTAAAAAAATATTTCATAATTAATTTTAGTTTATATTAAAGAAAAACACAATTAAATCAATTACTCCGTATGATTTTCTGTATTTTAAACTTCACGCTTTCAATCGAACCTTAATGGCCTAATCCAATCCATAACTCCCATCCCAACCCAATCCAACCCGACCCGACAACCCGTTTAACAGACCTTGAGAGCCTACGTGGTAGTTCCGTCCGTATAAAGTATAGGTACAGAAAATATATTCGTTGAATTCTCCGTTTATTTAGTCTAGTATACTCCGTAATTCCGTATATACGATAAATCTCTCATACCAAATTAATTGATAACGTACACCCTGGCGTCAACCAACCTCCAGCCTGTCACACTATTTTTCATTTTCTTCATTTTTCCAACATCTTTCCTCTCTTTGTCCCCACTTGTTTACTTGTCTCCCACTTCTCCTATAGTCCTATAAATACCCAACTCCCCTCCCTTCCCTCCTCACACCATCCTAAAAAAAAACGCAACTCAACTCGACCCAAACCCGACTCGACTTAAACCATAAAAACAAATGGGACAATGCGCATCGTGTACGTCTAGTTCGATATCTACAGCAAAACTTATATCAGAAGACGGTAAACTTGAGGAATTTACGTACCCAGTTAACGTAGCTTATTTATTATCGACTCATTCTAATACATTCATTTGTAATTCCGAAGATATGGAGTTTGACGGAGTTTTAACCGCGGTTAAAGAGGATGAGAATCTTCAACTAGGGCAGTTATACTTTGCTTTACCGTTGAGTAAACTACGACGCCCTCTTTTGGCTGAGGAAATGGCCGCATTGGCTGTTAAAGCCAATGCGGCCCTTTTACAGGGCCGCGTTGGTGAGGGTAAATGTAGGCGACGGAGAAATAGTAGATTTTTTGGAGGAGAGAGATCGTGTTCTAAGGTAGCGGATGTGGGTTCCGCTACCGTAAAGAGTATTACTCAGGGAAATGGGAATAATAATGGAAGGAGGATGTTTTTGGTTAATTTAAGTGTTATTCCTGAATAATTGGGAGTTTTTTTTTATTTGATTAGTGTATTGTATATATGATGAAATGTAAATATTTATCAGATCAGAATATATTGGTTTTGGTTGATATTTTTTGTTAGATTGATTGGATTTTTTTTTAATGAAATTGAAACTTGTTTGTTTTGATTGAAAACTTTGTTTATCCAATTACTCCGTATCATTGTTGATCTTTCGCAATGTTTCCGCTTCACATTTTATCAATTAAGATCGTTGTATATCGTAAAAAGGATCCGACTTATTTACAAACTAAATGAGTCGGGTTGAGTTAGATGACATATAATTCAGGCTAAATTTCTGTTCAGAAGCATCGGAATCATGGACATATGATAAGAAATTTAGTGATTATGGATTGAATTTGAATAGATTTGGAGCAAACTTTAAACTTTTGGACGATAATTCATAAATGTCGGCTACAATTTACTCAAAAAGAAACAAGAGGAATTTTCAGAGTGTTCCATGTATTCTAATTCCATTACAATGAAATTAGATTGGAAGATTGATAGATTCAAATCACAAAACGACAAATAAATTAAGGGGATGTGAGTATTTAATTTGTCCACTGTAAATGATAACTTAAGGAAGCCATGTAGACTTATGACTAGTGAGTTTGTAGTCAGTATGATAGGCCTAAATGTCTAATTTAGGGATGATAAAGAGATTGGAAGAGCTCGAGAAGTCGAGAACTTTAACTTCCAATTTAGGGATGATAATTGATAAGAGATTGAAAGAGCTCGAGACCCTTAACTAAAAACTTCAACTTTTTCGTTGTTTGAGCGGGCAATTGCCTCTTGTTTAATTTAAGAGGCAGGTCAAATACTAGAATATGGTGGTAATAAAGACGACATTTTTTGGTATTTGCGAAGCAGCAAGGGGATGGTTATGTATGTCATTTGACTCGTCTTAAACTTAAGACGGATAATGTCTGTCTTAAATGAGAATTTATGACTTATGAATAACATCCATCATTTTAAAACTAATTCAACTTAGTTGATTGTCATTCATGAAACTTATCTATCGTCAATAATTCGTCATTATACGAATAAAAACGAGTAAAGTAAGTGATACTAGGGACGATGATTGTCACCGTACTAAAACCAATTAGAAAACTCTTAACTATGAGGTTAAGTTTTTTGACATTAAAGTTTTTAGTTGCATAGTTTTTTGACGTGATATCATTCAAAACTTTGATTCTCATATATACCCCTCTTTTACAAGGTACGAGAAGGTTTACATTCAGACATAAGCTTTTTAATGGAACAACTTTTCAGCTAATTCTACGGAAATTCGTACGCTCACAAATAGTTAGCTCCAAACTCTCATCTAAATAATTTTTCCGTTCACTTTATGGCTTGTGAACACTTAATAATGGAATAACCGGTGCAAAAGGCGAATTAGTTAAGTTGGAGAATGGCAACGTCATCGGTTAGCAGAATAGCATGTGGGCAGATATAGAGGTGATGCATGCAATTAGGTAATCGTAAGTATCAATTAAGGACCCTAGCTCATTGGCCTGGTGACGGTCCCTACACAAGCCACAACGCCCATAGTCCACAACCCACCTTTTTAAAAAACAATACAATGGACTTTCAAAACCTTCTAAACTCACTAGTCTAGCTAGACCTGGTAAATGGATCAAACGGGTCAGGTTTGGGTCGGTCATATCGTGTTTACTCAACCTTTCGGGTTGGGTCGGGTTACTTTCGGGTTTGGATCAGTTTTGGGTTTGGGTTACTTCGGGTTTGGGCCATTTCGGGTATGGGTCATTTTGGGTCGGGTTATGTTAGATTCATATCTGATTTATTTAGGCCATTTTCAGGTCAAAATTATCAAGTTAGTTTTCAAGTCAAGCCCGGCGTCGAGCCAAACTCGCACGGTCCGACTTCGACCAAGCCGAGCTTGAGCTACACGTGGGTTGTCTCGTCTCATTATCAGTTTATCACCCCTAATCACAATAAATTGGATTATTTAGGATCATTTCAAATCGGGTCGTCTGTGGGTCGGTGGTTTTGGGTCGGGTTATTTTGGGTCAGGTCTATTTCGGGTCAGCCAAGGTTCAGGTCTGGGTCTGGGTCGGGTCAGGTCAATTCGGGTTTCAGGTCATCCTTGGGTCACGGGTCGCTTTCGGGTCACGGGTCGCTTTCAGGCAATTCCATGTCGCTTTCGGGTCACGGGTCAGCCTTATCGGGTCGGGTCAGTTTTGCCAGGTCTAAGTCCAACTACTTTAATGTTTAAACATCTTAAGTCCAACTTTCAACTAACAAAAAATAAACTAGTTTTAATCTCGTGCAAAAAAAATACACAAGCTATTTTTAAATTCAAAATAATCCACCTTTATATTTTTTTTCTAAGTATTCTATTTTTCAATAAGTAATTTTTTTCTAATTATTTGACTCGTTTAATCTTCGTTACAAACTTACAATATATCATTTTTTTTACCTATTATTATTATTATTATTATTATTATTATTATTATTATTATTCATTGTATAATTTTTCTTTTGAAAAAATGTGCACAACTTTCAGAATTTTAAATTTGTTTTCAAACATCGTAAGGGTTATTGCAATTTGTATTTATTATTTGTATTTTTATATGTTAATTGTAATTTTTGTATGTTGATGCTGTAATGTATGATTTCATATTAGATTCATTGAAACAAAATAAGAAGAAGAAGATGAAAGAATGAGAAAGAGAGAGTCTAACAAAATTATGAGAGACGATACTCCCTCTGTCCCGGTCAATTGTTGTCATATTCCTTTCTAGGGTGTCTCGGTCAATTGTTGTTCATTCTATATTTGGAAGTTATTATTGTAAGTTTCTTAAACTTGATATAAACATTTCTAATATCATCTTATGAATAGTTTACTCATTAAACTAGTAGACCTTATGCATGCATAACTAAAAATACAAAAATAAGAAAAACTATTTCCTCTCATTGATATATATGGACGAATTTAGGCACAAGATAGGACTCCTTCCTACTCTTGTTCTTGAACTATAAATCAAAGGATGAACTCCTAGTTTCAAATTAGAAATTCTCCAATAAGTTGCAACAAGACAACTCCCTTTAATCACTATATTAGATACTACACTAGTATAATATAGTAGTCTCCCTTAAAATAATAACTAATAATCTAATTACTACACTTAGTAAATATTATTAGTAAGGAAAAATGAACTTCAAGTTTATGGTGAAGAACTTCTTAAGTTTTTGTAGTGTGAGAAAGAGGAAAAAATAAAGAGAGATAAGCTCACATAATTACTTATGAGATCAATAATTCAATTAAGGAGAAAACATCTCCTTATTTAGAAGAGCATGACCGGTCGGCGGCCACATGCAAAGGTAGGGTGAGCATGCATTACTTTTGGTCTTAACAATGTAATAGACTAGGGCTAGGCTTAGGTAGGTAATTATTTTGTCTAATTCTCAATTAGAACAACCATAATGACCTAAATCCTACCCTAAAACCCACCAAAACCGGTACACCCATATAAAATGGGTGTCCATTTTATTTTTGCATTTTGTCATTTGTCACATTTGTGACATGTGACATATAATTTTGCTTATAAATGTACATTTAACTAATTTAAATGCAATTTCATAACAAATAAATTAGACTTAACATTTTAAGTCACATTTTATAATTACATGTAAATAAAATGGGTCATCTCATATTTGTTTAATATAATCTACAACAATTTTTAATTATAATCAACCAATTTTGCTTATCTCAAATGTTTCATAAACATAATGCCTTCTTAGTAATATAACAATTAAATTACTAAAATGAATCTTATTTAATCATATTACAATAAGATATAATTCTCACTTATAATTTAAACTTTGTTCAATTTAAGGGATTAATAATTAATCTGTATCGTTATAGAATTAATTAATGTACATGATTAGGGGATTGTCCTTTAGATGTGACCTCAAGGGATCAACTGATCACCACCGTCATACGACCGTAACGTCAAACTCAAGTGAGTCAATCGTTACCGATTTATGTTGATTAGTTAAATATAATATTCACCATCCCTTTGTATTCTTACTATGGATATTTAATTATGTGATCGCACTATTGTTGAGGACATTCACTCCAACAATTATATGAGTAATTTGATTACCCAATGAGATTATTATCCACTTGTCATTCACTAAGTGGAACTCCCACTCTTTCCTTGATATTTGTGACAAAATGAAAGGATAACAATTGACTGGGACGAATGGAGTAATAGTTAACTATGTAGTAAGAATGTGGGGGTCCTACATAGTTAAAAATTTGTTTGATCCCTGAAAAGGGGTGACCAATAAGAAGAGGGAAAATGTTTCCCTCTTTTCAAATAAAGTAGATCACCATAAATACATATTTGGTATTCCGTATAATTACATTCGTTTGAATATTAAAACGGGTTAAGTATTATCCCACTTATACATGTAAGATACTCGTACATTCTACTTTATTTTATTATAACTTTTCAAATCATCTCATTAATTTACGCTTAAGACGGATAATGCCGTTTTAAATGAGAGTTGTTGGTGGAGATTAAACATATAAGTACCCATTGATTTTAAATTATATAAAAAAGTTTCTGTTTTCTTAACTTTAGCAACACGTTGCACACAAATAGTGGAGAACCTTAATTGTGTAGGGAGAAGCTTTTCTTTACGTAGCTATTCACACGTAGAATAATTGGTCAATTGATAAATGATCCTCAAAACTGATATGAGTAAGGAGATCATATATGATTTAATCGCAATGTAGTGAGCTATAAAGTTAATGTGCCTTGCATTAAAAAGGTTTCTAAATTCCCGTTAATGCCTACATATTCAATTTTTATTGCTTTAAGGCGTAATTGCGTAAATATCAAATGAATTAAGAAAAACGATAATATAGGAGTTAACACTAGTATAACATTTATTTATTCGTCATCAATAAAAATACTTCCCAAAAAATCATTAATCTCTTTCTCAAGATTATTTGCTTACTTTAGTTTTGCATGAAATCTACTTTATACTAATCCACAAACATTTCTTGGCTTCTGATTGGTTGCTGGATTTAAGGGAGGTAAAAAGTAAAATGGACCCCACAACCTTTCCTCTTAATTAATTATCCTCTCTCCTCTTTCCTATATTCTGTCCCTGTTATATAAAAAAAAAAAATAATAATGTGATTTCGTAAATGCCTTACAATTTACAGTTTCATCATTAGAATTATTCAAAAATAATTTTTATTTTCAATCAATCTTGCACACCCATTAAAAAAACTTTGCTTTGAGATGAAATACTTTAATATTTGTATGTAGAAGTTAAAAAAAGCATAAATTTCAAAAGATTAAATAACTTCAACTTTCTATATCTATCAAATAAGTTCAGTATTTAAAAATAAGAAGAAAATATTCACATGCATTGAAGAAAAACAAAAGTTTAAATTATGAAATTATTTAGTTGCTTATATAAAATTTTCGTAGATGATAAACCGATAATCGTTGGCAAAATAATAATGAGAAAGATAGAATTAATATAGAGTCAAATTAAAATTTATAATTAAGGATTTCGTATTATTTGAATTTGAAAATTGAGGTGATCTGATATAGAGGAAGGGGCTTTTTTCAGTGAGGGAAGAGAAAGGGTCTTTTTGATTGAAGATACTGAATATAAAACAAGGAGGAAAATCAAAGAGAAAAAATAAAGATGAAGACGGTATAAAACAAGGAAGAAAATAAAGATGATCCGTTGTTAAGGAATCTTTCGTATATAAAAGAAAAATTAATACGAACATTAACATTATAAAATAAGAACAAATTATATGATAAGTCAGTCTCATACCGTAAGGCGGACATTTATGTACATAAATTATTCATTTTATTGTTATTAATAAATGATGTTTAACATAAGGAGATTGTCTTACACTATAAAACCATGGTACACAATAATTACCGTAAAATAAGTGCAAAAGAGTAAGATTACATTGATCAGTAATCATGCACTTAGCCGACTTACGACTTCTTTATATGGGTGACGTATGAAAAAGTTTGGTGTTCAATATCCCTATATTTATTTTGCAATAATCGATTTTCCATTTCAGATTCTATGAACATATATTGTATACTTCGTAATGAAGATGTTGGTCGTATGTTTAATACTCCTTCCAATTAACCATGTTGTTCCCTTTTCTTTTGGACACAAGGATTAAGGAAATCAATTTGGACCACACAAAACATACTACCCCACTTTCAATTAAATTTGGACCATACAACTACTCACAAATAAGGAGTCGTAAGTCAAAACCTAATCCCAAAATCAAAACCTAATCCCAAAATCAAAACCTAATTCCTAACCCAAAATTAATCTTCTTCACCTTAATATCCCATAAATTTGTAACCCTAATTTTACAAGGAGATCAGTATAGATGCAAGCTACTACAATGGAATCGCGCAGTAAAATTGTAAGTTCATTGTTAACCCTAATTTTGTTCGAATTTTACTTTCTACTTGGATATTATTAATTATGTAAATTTTTCTAGTTGATTAATGATTATGTGATGTTCTAGTGATAGATATTTCATTTTCCCCCAAAGTAAACCATGTTAGTTTAATTTAACCATATTTGATTTAATCCTGTTGTGTTTTCTTACTAATTTTGTAGGATACTGGTTCAACTATTAAACCAGTTAGTGTCAATTTATTGGTCTTCTATAAAGGGGAGTTTGAAACAATTGAAGGTCACACTAGGCATAAGGGTGGAGAAGATGAAGAAGATGAAGAAGATGGTCTTCTATAAAGGGGAGTTTGAAACAATGGAGTAAAATTTTGATGAAGAAGATGAAGATAGAGTGAAATGATAATAAATGATGAAGATGGAGAGAAAGAATGTCATATAACATAAAGTAAAGGGCATTTTCGTCATAAAATTAGAGAAATAGAGGGAAAATTCAAATATTGACGGATTTGCTCACCAGAATTGGGAAATGGTAGCAAGATATGGCCGGAGTTAAAACTTTGGGAGTAATTTATTAAAAACAACTTACAAGGGAGTAATTTTAGAAAAATGTAACATACAAGGGAGTTATAATTAATTTACTCTTAAATTAATGAATTTCAGTCTTTTTACATTTAAGAAATCTACTATTAATAATGTTTCATAGGGTATATATAGACACAAATTCTCATTTGTGACGGACACTATCCGTCGCAAGTTTAAGACGGATACCATATTCTCTCACAAAATACCCATTAAGGGTGAGTGGAGAAGCACATGGGGGGTGCCCACCTTGTCCCCTCTACCCATTTCCTCTCACAAAATACCCGTCGCAAGATCCGATCCGTCGCAAGCAAGACCTACTGATATATAGAAGGCTAAACATTTTAACCTCGGAAAATTTTGTCGATTTTAATGATCTACTCAGTCAAACTAACTCAATAATGTTAACCCGTATTTATTGGATTAAAGGTATGAACGTTCACTAATGACTTTTATATCTTAATAAAATAATCATATAAGATATGTGATATAGTAAATTATTCGTAAGTTAAACTAGTGGAATCAAAACTAAATAGATATTGAATGCTTACTTGATATAGAGTACAAATTGATGTTAAATGGTCTTTTTTAAAATAGAAATAAAAAAGTTGAACTATCTCACAGGAAAAAAGCGTTTCACTTTGTAATTTATATTTATAGAAAAAAGGCTTATGAAAAATAGACGTAGGGTACAAAATACATAGAACAAATTGGTCTTAGCGATAAATACAATATTTAAGAAAGGGGTTTTCTCATTTGTACCCTCGTGTTCTTTCGTTTTCTCACTTGTACCCCTCCCTTTTAATTATTCTCAGTTATACCCTTGTACTTCTCCCTTATTCCTAAAAGTGACCTTAAACAAATTTTCCGTCGCATACAGTCCTGTTAATGGCTTTCCTCCCCAAAAATACTAACTAATTAGCACGACATCACCAATCCAAAACATCTTCATCATTGATTTTTCATTACTTAAAATCCATATGATCATTAAATTCAATGATGAAGATGATTTGGATTGATCATGCTAGTTATACCGTCGCATGATCTATATGATCATTAAATTCGATCGACGCCTTCCTCAACCAATATATAAATATGCCTAATTAAAATCCATAGCCAAATCTCAACCATAGCCTACTTTTTAAGCCTACATCACATCGCTATATTTCCATTTTCGCCATTAAATAACCACCACCTTCTCACTTTTACAATTTTTGACATCATCATCACAAGCTTCCACCTCCAGCAGCCCAATTTACTCAACGTCGTCGACAACTCATCTAATGGGCGGTCGGTTGTCATGTCCCTGTTGGTTGCGAATGACGGTTTGAACCAGTTGGTGGTTCATAAACTGGGATCGTTTGCAACAAGTTTGGTGGAGAAGATACCGTATCTTGTGGTATTTGAGTTTGGACGGTGCCTCGAGGAGTTTAAACATGGCGGCAAGGGGTGTTATTGATGTTGAGCTTTGATAGCATATGGCTGGGTTATTAGCGAGGTGGCTAGGTGAATGAAATGTAAGTCATTGAGGTATGATGCCATGGTGATACTTTCTGTTTGTTTATGTGGATGATTATGGTGCCAGAAACGAGAAACCAAACAAACTAACCGAGATAGTGACGGCAAAAAGTTTGTAAGGTTACTGTTGAGAACAAATGGAAAATTAGAGGGTACTGCTGGGAATATTGAATAAGTAAGGGTACAAGTGAGAAAACGCAAAAGTAGAGGGGTACAGATGAGAAAAACCCTTTAAGAAATCTATATAGGTAAGAAAAAATGTTAATAATAATATAATTATTATAAGATAAATATGGCAAACAGCTAACAGCAACTCTCTCACATAATCGTCTTATAGCACATGACCGGTCCAAAGGGAGAAAAGCCCAAAATATATTTAATTATATTCATATTTTCATATTATTTTGATTACCCAATATTTTATGATAATTACTGATATATTTAAATATATAAGTTATCAAAATAAAATATTATGTTATAAAAATAAACTATATTTTTACAAATTTATTAAAGTACTAGATTTCATGCCCGTGCGATGCACGGGTTTACATTAATGTCATTTTCATAATTTTCCTATAACAATTAACTTGTAAAAATAAACTTTTGAAATTTTAAGACTATAATAAAATATACTCCGTAAGGTTTAAGAAAATAATATTAATATATTGATTCAACTTCTATTTTAAAATATTTTACCAACCTTGCCATGAATCAAGTTATATTTGATTTTAATGACTCGAAAAATGATTCAAGATACCTAAGAATTAAGCTCACTAAGACAATTCTTAAGAGAATCAAAAGATTTTGGATTGATCACCCTACCTTATGGTAATTGTCCGATATGGGGCAATTCTACTATTTATAGGTATTAATATCTTCACCACACTTGCATTATTTTTCAAGGTGGATATATAACATACTAAGAATTACACTAAGTATGTACAAATAATATGAGATTTTATACTATAATGATAACATTTTTTTTTATTACGAATCTTATAATTAGATTATTTTCATAATTAATACAAAATTTTAAGAGCTCTCGAAAACAATATTTGAGAGATTTAAACGATTTTGATTGATATCTAATTCCAGGACGATTCTTATGTATAATAGCATGATCACTCCAACTTACTCCGTATGATATTTCTCCAATGTGGGAGAATTCCTCTATTTATACATAGTATATTCACCACACTTACATTATTTTTCAATGTGGGACAAATAACATATTTAGTTGTACACCATTAAAATTATTATTTATGATATTTTCCTTAATTAATTTTGATGATGTAATTTCATTAAGGCGGGGATAATAATACAAACTTTTAAGAGTTCTGTAAGATAATACTTAACAGATTCAAAAGATTTTGGGTGAATATTTAACTTTGAAAGATGACTCATTTTCACAATATTTTTTTTGTGAAATGAAATGTAAAAGGTTTTATATCAAAATTATAAGCATCACTTGAATATAATATAGGAAATGTATATTGAGATAAATAAAAGATTTTTCACTTTATTTTTTTGACTTCTATTATAATTATAGGATCACCCCACCTTAGGACAATTTTACGATGTGAGACAATTATACTATTTATACGTAGCATATTTATCATACTTGTATTATATTTCAATGTGGGACAAAAAAATATTAAGTAGTACACCATCAATTATTACTTATATAATACTTTCCTAAATTTCCTAAATTAAGTTTGATGGTTTAAATTTCATTATTGTGGAGATAAAATACAAACTTTTAAGAGTTCATTAAGACAATACTTAAGAGACTGAAATGACTCCAATTTATAATCATATTTTTTATCACTCCACCTCATGATATTTTCCGACATAGGATAATTTTACAATTTACACTTAGTATATATATTTATCACAAATACATTATTTTTCAATGTGAGACTAATAATAACACATTAAGTAGCTTATCATCAAAATTATTATCTATGATACTTTTCTAAATTAATTTTTAATAATATAAATTTCACTATTGTGACGATTATAATACAAATTTTTAGAACTCTTCAACACAATACTTAAGAGACTTAAAAAATTGTGAATTTATACCTAGGTTCAAGGATGACTACTATTTATAATCATAGAATCAACATATGTTATAGTAATTTTTTGATGTGGGACAATTTACTATTTATATGTAATATATTCACCATACATACATAATTCTTCAATGTGGGACTAATAAAAAACAAAATATTACACCATCTTTTTATATATTAGAATAATAAAAGAATATTTTAAAGGTCACTTATTATATTTTAAAAGTCATTTATTAACAATATCAAAAAGATGATCATATTTATGATCACTCCACCTTATGATAATTTTTCAATGTGGGACAATTTTACTATTTATACATAGTATATATTCACCAGTCACCATAGCTACATTATTTTTCAAATAACACATTAAATAATTTATCATCAAAATTATTATTTATGATAATTTTCTAAATTAATTTTTAATAATGTAAATTTAACTATAATTTAGATTATAATACACTCTTAAGAGCTCTTTAAGACAATATGTAAGAGACTCAAAAGATTTTGGATTGAAACTTTATTTCCATATATGATTCCTATTTGTAATCATAAGATCACCCACCTTACGATAATTTTCTGATGTGGGATAATTCTACTATTTATTAGTAATATATTCACCATACCTACATTATTTTTCAATGTGGGACAAATAATATACAAAAAATTACACAAAGTATGTGCAAATAAATAGTATGAGTTTCTATACTTTCGAGTTTTTTTTTAGCACGAATGTAACTATATTATCTTCATAATTTTTGTAATGATACTTCAATTTTTTTTAATAATACTTTTCTAAATTAATTTGTGATGATGTAAATTTAACAATTGTAGAGATAATAATACAAAAACTTTTAAGAGATTTCTAAGACAATACTTTAAGAGACTTAAAAGATTTCACTTTGATATATAAGGTCAAAGGATGATTCCTATATATAATTATAGGGGATTTTACTTTGATATATAAGGTCAAATGATGATTCCTATATATAATTATAGGGGATTTTACTTTGATATATAAGCTCAAAGGATGATTCCTATATATAATTATAGGATCGCCTACCTTATGTTAATTTTACGATGTGGGACAATTTTACTATTTATACATAGTATATTCATCACATCTACAAACTTTTAAGAGATCTCTAAGACAATTTTTAAGAGATTCGAAAAAATTTGGGTTAATAGCTAAGATTTAAGGACGACACCTATTTATCATCATAGGATTAGCCACTTTATGTTATTTTTCGATGTGGGATAATTCTACAATTTATACGTAATATGTTTACCACATCTACATTATTTTTCAATGTGAGAAAAATAATATATTAAGTAGTACACCATCTTTTTCTTTAAAATATACTGTATATTTCTATTATTTTTATTTTTATATAATAATTAAAAAATTATCCACTTAATTTTTTATATTCAAAGTATTATTTATGAAACTTTCCTAACTTAAAAGATTTCACTTTGATATATAAGGTCAAAGGATGATTCCTATATATAATTATAGGAGATTTTACTTTGATATATAAGGTCAAAGGATGATTCCTTTATATAATTATAGGATCACCCACCTTATGTTAATTTTACGATGTGAGACAATTTTACTATTTATACATAGTATATTCATCACATCTACAAACTTTTACCTAAGGTTTAAGGACGACACCTATTTATAATCATAGGATTAGCCACTTTATGTTATTTTTTAGATGTGTGATAATTCTACAATTTATACGTAATATGTTTACCACATCTACATTATTTTTCAATGTGAGAAAAATAATATATTAAGTAGTACACCATCTTTTTCTTTAAAATATATATTTCTATTATTTTTATTTTATATAATAATTAAAAAATTATCCACTTAATTTTTTATATCCAAAGTATTATTTATGAAACTTTCTTTATGATGTAAATTTCAATATTGTAAAGATAATAATACAAACTTGTAAGAGATCTCTAAGACAATACTTAAAAGACTCAAAAGATTTTGGGTGGATACATAAGTTCCAATTACGACTCCTATTTATAATCATAGGATCACCATATCTTAAGGTAAATTTTCGATGTGGGACAATTCTACTTTTTATATGTAGTATATTCACCAAACCTACGTTATTTTTCAATGTGGGACAAAAAACATACTAAGTACTACATCATATTTTTCTATAAATTAATTATTTATTGAATACGACTAAATTATTATACTAATATTAGAATAATAAAAAATATTTTAAAAGTCATTTATTTAATTTTCATATACTTAGGTTATAGTTATATGAACTTATAAATGATATGGTAGTAAAAAAAATATCAAATTTATACTCTAATGAAAGCATTTTTCGTTAAGAATCCAAATATATAAGTTTCGAAATGTTTTGCGTTATAACTTTTTTGTCAGATTGATAATCAATTTTTTCTTACGTAAATAATAGCTGTGATATTAAAAATATTACATAGTATCTTTTTCGTAATCTTGGAAGATCTTAAAATATATTTTCCAAAAATTGAAAAAGATGATGCTGACCAATAGAATTGCTCGAAAAAAGTTTCTTTTATATATATATATTGATTTAGTTGTACTATATGCTATTGGGCTAGTCTTTTCCTAAAATTTGTCATATAGAACAATTTGTGATTGTAGAATTATTTAATTATTTTAGTGAGGAATAGATAACTACATGATTTGCCCATTTTGGAACAGAATATGCTCATAGAATGAGACACAAATTGTGAGTAAGAAAAATTGAGCAGGAAAACATTAAGATAGATTTATTCCTTTAATTAATACGAGATTGGGGTTGAAGTTAAGGATAAATGTTTTGTTTTTTCAAATACATTATTCTTTTGTCTTATCCACATACATGAATATATTTGACCCACTATAAACTTAAAATTGGTATGTCCGTCTTAAAACAGAATTTGCCTTCCCAAGATACGACTAATGAGTAGTTCAGGTCGTGTAAACCACATGAATTGATTTGGGCCAATTCATGTAACACCCGAGCACAAAGTTAATTATCGTAACCTCTCCCCTCGCCTTTACCATATTCATAATGTTGAAGGCTAAAACGTTAATGTTATTCAGCATTCTGATCGCATCGTTTTGAAATTTATGTACTTCAATATTATACAAATTAAAAAACAATCAAAATGGGTTATCGTTAGTCATTTGCGATTTACTGTTAAAAATTAAACTAAAAAGAACATTTTTGAGAGAAGGACAAAACTGGTAAAAGAAATGAATTTTAGGGGGATTAAAACTAAGTTTTAGATGAGTCAAATACTACCAAAAAGTGGCAATAAAGAAAACTTTGGTATTTTCAAGGCGCAAATGAAATAATTTGATATGTATTTAAACCTCTTTTAAGTTTAAGACGGAAAATGTCCGTCTTAAATGAATATTTGTGTTCAAAATAGGGGAGATGTTTAACAAAGCCCACTGTCAAACCAAGTTGTATCCCAACGTGGCATTATTTATCATCATCATGACAGGCCTATGCACTATTGGGCTTGACCCAGCTTAATCACTCAAAAGACTGACCCAATAATGATCTGAACCAAACTCGACCGTTAGGTCAATTACCCCAAATGATTCAACCCGACCTAATCTTGATTTGACCTAAAAGGGTACGTTGACCCGATATGACTCAAACCCAACATAATTCGATCCTGCTCAACTTGAGCCAAACCCGACTTGATCGTCACCTAGAATTATCACCTTGTCAAAGCTATTACAAGTACGGAGTAGCATTTAAAATTAGATAAAACTAAACAAAAACATTCATCCAGCATTAAAAGAAGCAATTTTTCTACGTAATTGCTCTTTCATGGACAAGTTTTACTCTTTCATGGACTTTTTTCCATATTTTTTCCATGACATACCCTTATCATAGAAAATCAGGCAAAAAAATTCTCTTTCTTTTATTTTTCTTCTCTCCCTCTAACAAATCCTTAAATCATACCAAATTCATAAATTGCACACTAGATTCATATATTAAACATATAATAGTTCTAGTTTTTATTAACAATTCATTATTTTTTTTGCCTCAAAATTAACTAGATTGAAATTAATTAGTAGGTTTTACAATTAGGGTTTTGGTGAAGAAGAATGGGCTGGGGTGGGGGCGGCTGATCGTGATGGAATTCATAAGAATTCATCATGAAGAACTACTAATATTGTTAGAGAAAGAATTATAGAGAGAGATTGAATTGTGGAGAGATAATGCTTATAGTTGAGAGAAGTAATTGTATTGAATTAATCTTTGATAGTTTATAAAATTATACTTACAATGTATGTGATATATCCTTTATATAGGAAACAAACTAATTACAAACTTAACTAACTCTCAACTAACTATTTATTCCAACACCCCCCCTCAAGTTGGAGGGTGTGTGATACAACCCCAACTTGGATTGTAATTGATAATGCTGAGGACCTGATAAGGACTTGGTGAAGAGATCAGCAGGTTGTTGTGCAGTAGGAATGTAGGTTAAACTGATCAGACCTTCAGCTAACTTCTCTCGTACAAAGTGACAGTCAAGGTCTATGTGTTTTGTCCTTTCGTGAAACACAGGATTCTTGGCAATATGTATTGCTGCTTGGCTGTCACATTTCACTGGGATGGAAGTAATACCTGGTACTTCTAACTCCTTCAATAGTCTGCTCAACCAAGATAATTCTGCAGTGGTGCGTCTTAAAGATCTGTACTCAGCTTCTGCTGAAGAAAGTGATACTGTTTGCTGCTTTTTAGATTTCCAGGAAATCAATGTTCCTCCCATGAAAACCAAAAAACCACTTACAGACCTCCTTGTCTGAGGGCATGAAGCCCAGTCAGCATCACAAAACCCTTCTAGATTGTATGCACTGCTGTTGTTAAGAAATAGACCTTGAGAAACATCCCTTGCTAGGTACTTCAGGACATGAATAGCAGCCTGCCAGTGTGAATCTCTTGGAAAAGCCATAAACTGACTAAGAAGCTGTGTAGCAAATGCAATGTCAGGCCTAGTATGAGTTAAGAAATTGAGTTTTCCCACCAATTTCCTGTAGTCTGCAGGATTGTCTAGGAGATTTCCTGCTTCAGTTGTTAGCTTTGTTGAACTATCTAATGGGCAGGTAACAGGCTTACAATCCAGACAATTAAACTCTTTGAGTAACTCAGTTGTGAACTTTCTTTGTGTTATAGCTATACCTTTTGGAAGATGAAGAAACTCCAAACCAAGAAAATAGCTTAGTCTTCCCAGATCCTTGATTTTGAATGTATCATCTAAATATGATTTTAAAGAATGTATTTCTTCTACATGATTGCCAACTACTAATATATCATCCACATAAATAGCTAGGAAGATGACCTTGTCATCTACTTTCTTTTTGAATAAGGAATAATCATTGAGAGACTGTTGATAACCTTTTGTCCTTAAGGCCTGGCATAGCTTAGCATTCCATTGCCTAGAAGCTTGTTTTAAACCATATAAAGATTTGTTTAACTTGCAAACCATATTTGTACCTTTTACTTTTAACCCTTGAGGAATCTTCATATAAACTTCTTCATGTAGATCTCCATGAAGGAAGGCATTGTTGACATCTAGTTGTGTCATGGACCATCCTTTCTTGACTGCCACTGCAACTAAGCTTCTTATTGTTGACATCTTAACTACTGATGAGAAAGTTTCTGTATAATCAATTCCTTCCCTTTGAGTGTACCCCTTGACCACTAGCCTTGCCTTGTACCTTTCTATGCTTCCATCAGCTTTGTGTTTGACTTTAAAAACCCATTTGCTGGCAATTGAGTTCTTGCCTTCAGGTAGAGGAATGACAGACCAGGTCTGATTAAGTTCTAAGGCTTTAAATTCTGCAGCAATAGCTGCCTGCCATTCTGGAAATGCAGCAGCCTCTGTATAGCTTTTAGGTTCTTGTACAGGAAGAGATGTACCTGATAATGTGTTGGACAAGGGAAAAACAGACAAACAAGTGGATGCAGGAAAATTTCCCTCACAAAGTGATGTGAGAGTATGAGCACAATTATCATGGCAAACAGAATGACAAGTATTATTTGGTAAATCATGCACATAGTCTTGCAAATAAGATGGAGTTTTAGTCTGTCTTGCAGACTGCCTAATATTACTAACAGCATGATTATGTGTATGTGTGGTGTCAGCATTGCTAGTATGATCAAGTATGGTGGATGTAGGACTTGCAGGGACAAAAGATTTAGGATTATCATGAACATATGGGAAAACATTCTCATGAAAGATAACATCTCTAGAATCTAAAATGGCCAAGGTTTCAAGATTAAGAAACTTATAGGCCTTCTTGCCAAAAGGATATCCTAAAAATATACAAGTACTAGCCCTAGGTGAAAACTTATCTCTGCCTGGCTTAGGAGAAGAAACATATGCTAAACATCCAAAACTTTTCATATGAGATAAATCAGGAATTCTACCAAAAAGAACTTGGTAAGGGGACATGTTGTTCAAGACTTTACTAGGTAGTCTGTTGATGATGTAGGTAGCAGTAAGAATGCATTCACCCCAATACTTAGTAGGAAGATTAGACTGAAACTTCAAGGCTCGAGCAGTTTCTAATAGATACTTGTGCTTTCTTTCTGCCCTGCCATTTTGCTGAGGGGTGTGAAAACAAGATGTCTGATGTTGGATACCCTTATCAAGTAAAAATTGAGAAGTAGAATTACTAGAACCAAGCTCAAAAGCATTATCTGACCTAATGATCTTTACTCTCTTTCCAAACTGTGTTTCAACCATTGCTATAAAAGTTTTGATCATAGAAAAAGCATTACTCTTGCAAGACAACAAGTGTGTCCAAGTACACCTAGAGAAATCATCTACTATAGTTAAGAAATACTTGTAACCATTGTAAGTGGCAGTATGATAAGGACCCCATACATCAATATGAACCAAATCAAAAGAGGCTAAAGAAACAGAAGAACTTACATTAAAAGGTAATCTATGTTGTCTGGCTTTAGCACAAATGGAACAAGAGTGTAATTCATGTTCTCTCTCAATAGAAGTACAAAGATTTAAAAGTTTTAACTTGTACATAGGTAAATGGCCTAATCTATTATGCCAAACATTACAATTGAAGCTAGAAACAGTAGAATTGACAGAACTAAAAAATTGATTTGCAGTTTTATTCTCTTGAAGACTGGTACTGGTTTGAGTTTTCAGCAGATACAAATCATTGCAATTATTACCAAGAATCAAGGGCTTCTTTGAAGAGTCCTGCAGATAACAAACAGTAGGAGTAAAGCTCACTACTGAATCTAATTGTTTGTTGAGTTTACTAATAGAGAGTAAATTATACTTGAAACATGGAACATATAGAACATCATGTAAAACTATATGGTCATTGATTTGTACAGTTCCCATAGTATCAATATTAACAACCTGACCATTTGGTAAAGAGATAGAACAAGATTTTGAAAGATGTTTGAAACTGGAAAACATATATTTGTTTGAACACATATGATTACTAGCACCTGAGTCTAAAATCCAAGTACAAATAAAACCATTATTAGAAGTAGAAGATATACTACCTGCAAAATTTGCAGATGAGTTAGAGAATCCACCAGAAAACTGAGACTGTTGAACATTTCCCTGTTGGTCTGAAATATTAGAACCTCCAACTGGCATGTAGTCTGTACTGGGATTACCTTGTCCATTTTCTTGATTCTGATGAACATTCCCAGCAAGTCTTCTGTTACGATTCTGTAGATGATAACAATTGTCAATTGTATGGCCTCCCTTTTTGCAGTAATTGCAGAATAATGGTCTTTCATCAGAAACAGGGTTCTTCCCTTTGTAATTGCCATTATTCCTATAGTTTCCCTGATTGTAATTAGCACCATTTCTTTGAGGATTTTGATAATTTCCTGAATGAAAACTATTTTGTGTATTGTGCCTGAGATTTGTACCAGCATTGCCCCATGAGTTAGAATTAGGTCTGGCCTGAAAATTGTTCTTGACATACAAAGCAGCAGAATCAGGTTGAATAGCAGATGAACTATGAATCTCTCTTTGTTTTTCCTCCTGCAGAAGATTGTTGTAAACAATTGCAATCTTTGGTAAGGGATTTTGCATCAAAATAGTTCCCCTAACTACTGAATATGAATCATTTAGACCCATGAGAAACTGTATAACTCTCTGATCTTCTTGAAATTTTGTTTGTTTGGATTTATTACCACAATAACAGCCACAAACACACTTGGGATTCATACCCATTCCATCAATTTCATCCCAAGTAGATTTCAATTTGGTAAAATAAGTAACAATATTGTCACTGCCTTGCGAAAAATCATTTAATTTCTTCTGAACACCATAGAGTTGAGCACCATTTGACTGCCCAAATCTAGCCTCTAACTCTTCCCAAGCTTCTTGAGCATTGTTGCTGTATAAAATGGAGTCTGCTATGGTAGGAGATAAAGAACTGAGAATCCAAGAAAACACGATATCATTGCACCTCTGCCAGTTCTTTGCAGTAAAAGAAGTAGAAGCAGGTTGTGGGATGCTTCCATCAATGAAGCCAAGTTTGTTCTTTGCAGATAAGGCTATAAGCATGCCGCGTTTCCAATTGCCAAATCCAGAACCTTCAAATAACGTATTAACCAGCTTAATACCAGGAACATCAGAATTATGAATGAAAAGAGGATCATCAACCCCAATTGCAGGAAAATCTTTCATAACTGAATGGAAAATATCAGAATCATCAGGCATTTTGTTTGAGTGTGATGTTTGTAAAACCAAGAAAGGAAAAGAAATTATGAAAGCTGAAAAAAAAACTGTGAATATATGAATATGTATGTGCGGAATTTGAGCGAAAAAACAGAATCAAAAAGATCCTGCTCTGATACCATGATGGAATTCATAAGAATTCATCATGAAGAACTACTAATATTGTTAGAGAAAGAATTATAGAGAGAGATTGAATTGTGGAGAGATAATGCTTATAGTTGAGAGAAGTAATTGTATTGAATTAATCTTTGATAGTTTATAAAATTATACTTACAATGTATGTGATATATCCTTTATATAGGAAACAAACTAATTACAAACTTAACTAACTCTCAACTAACTATTTATTCCAACAGATCGTCGGAAAGGGAGAGGTCCGGCAAGGCCGAGGAGGCGGACGAGTGTGGTGGTCATTGAGGCTGGTTGTGTAGGCGGACGGTTGTCATGGTCTTGGTTAGGGTAGGCCGTATGGGGGATGGCGGTTGCCCTTGGCAGGTGTGCGGTGGGCGACGCCGACAAGGGTGGTGGACGACAGGGGGAGAGCGACGGTGGTGGCAGGGGCGGGTGAGGGAGTGGGAGAGGTGGGTGGGGTGGTTGAGATGGGGGTTGCAGGTGGTTTTTTTACACTGTTTTAAAAAAACAAAGGAGTTCCAAAAAAAATAAAAAAAATAAAGAGATGAAATAAGAGGGGTAAAATGGGTAATTTTGTCCATGATTGAGTAAACCATGTCTATGATTGAGCATAATCCTTTTTCTAACACAGAGAGTATTTAATTAGGAAAACCCAATCCACATGAAATCACTCCTAATAAACAACCTTAAAAAAAACATTAATTAATGCCTTCCTGGTATTGTTAGGCCGTACGAAATTACTAAAATAAGTAATTACTAAAAATTAAGCACTAATAATAAGAAGGTACAAACAATAGTTACTCATAATTAGGGTTGGGTGAAGTAGTGGTGTTGAAATTGGCATCCATGTGTAACTTAAACCGACCAATATAAAGAGAAATCCAACCCAACCTAGGTGAACCCGGTCCAACCCGAACCTTGGGAATCTGAACCAAGAGAACACCGTTGGTAACCTTAGCAGTGAACCGGTCAGCTTGGTAAACAAGTGGGTCAACCTCAAGCTGAGCCTCATAGTATCTCGGTTCAAAAAACCCAACCCCGAACCGGTGGGGTTTAGGCTCCTGAGCCGTAAAACTGAATGTGGAACCGTTGATGGCGCAGCGAAGATCATCGTTGCGAATACCGGGTATATCGAGACGAAAGACGAAACCTTTGTCGGTGTGGTAATAGAGGTGTGGGCCCGGAAAGCCTTTGGTTAGGAAACCGTGGTATTCGTAATTCTCTGCAATACGCTTGAACTCTGGGGATGAGAAGTTGATGTTGCGACGGAATTGGTGGCGGAAGTTAGTGGTTGTGGTGGTGGTGGTGGTGGTGGTGGAAATGTGTTTGTGGATGTTGGAAAGTGTACGAGAAAAGGCCATTATTTTGTTTTTTGTTTTTGTGTCTGGTTTTTAGGGGATGTTGGTATATGTTGTCTTGTGATTTTAGGGTGTAGGTCTTTTAGGGGGTATGCCTGAACTTGAATTATCATGTCAAGCCAAGTTGGGTCATCATACCAAGTCTATTGGGCTGCCGTTGAACATGAATTGCCAAGCATGCCACTTGCCAGAAATTAGGAACATTTTACCAAAGCGTCACTGTTTTGCTATTATCACCTTGTCAAAGCTAACCTTCACTATAAATCTTACTTAAGATGAGTATTATCCGTTTTAGATATAGGACTACTTAAATACTGCCACATGGTGGTAATTAATACAAAAATTTTAGTATTTTTCAGGCAAAAGTGGAATCATTTGATATACTTAAGACGTATAATGTCTGTCTTAAATGAGAATTTACACCGCATTAAGAAAAGCAATGCATTTAAAATTCAGGTCGTCTTACTGAAGACGGACACATCCGTCACAATATGAAGACGGATAGTGTCGTCTTACAATATACTCACTTCATTCAAGTCCAAACACAACATTTTCTCTTTTACACCTTTACCAATGCACAAATTGTAAAGTAAATATCTCGAGTTTTACATTATAGAAAAAAAATATAAAAATTTGATATTCTTATTGTAGTTATAAAGAGGAATCAACAAGATCCCACATGACTATATTTTATCTTACATATTGTAATGTAAGATTCTCTTCATAAATGAATAATGTCAAAAAAAAAAATGTTGTATTTGGACTTGAATAAAGAAAGTATAAGTAGAAGGGCACGTGGACGATTTATTTGCCCTCCACTTGTTTCTCCACTTGCATATTTTGAGAGGGGCACTATCCGCCTTCAACTTGTGACGGATAGTGGTCGTGTTCAATGAGAATTTGTGTTTAAGATTAGATAATAGTATTAAACTAATAAAAACATTTAAAACAAAAAAAAGAAGCAATATTATATTTCACTCCATTAAGTAGCAACAAATTAACACTCCGGACTACAAGTATTTAATTAGGAAAACCCAATCCCCATGAAAAAGAACATTAGTTAATTAGACCGGAAATCACTTCTAACAAACAACCTCCGTACTACTAATACTAATACTGCCTTACCGGTCCACCAGACCGGAAATGACCCATGCCATGAACTAATTAGAAATAAGGGTTGTGGGAGACAGTGACGTTGCCATCCGCATCCATGTGTCCCTTAACCCGACCGATATAAAAACAAATCCAACCCATCATAGGCGAACCCGGTCCAACCCAAATTTTAGGAATCTGAATAGATAGAACGCCATCCTTAACCTCAGCAGTGAACCGGTCCGGTTGGTAAACAAGAGGATCGAAATCAATCTGAGCCTCATAGTACCTTGGTTCAAAGTTTCCCATACCGAACCGGTGGGGTTTAGCTTCCTGAGCCGTAAAGCTGAATTTGGACCCGTGGATAGTGCAGCGGAGATCAGCGGGTCGAATGCCGGGTACATCGAGACGGAAGACAAAGCCGTTGTCGCGGTGGAAAAACACATATGGAAGTGGATGACCTTTGGTTAATAAACCGTGATATTGGCTTTGGCCGTGTTCTAAAACCGGGTCGAATGCGGCGGATGAGTAGTTGCTGCGGCGGAGTTGGTGGCGGAAGGTAGTCGTGGCGGTGGTTGTGGAAATGTGTTTGTGGATGTTGGATAGTGTACGACAAAGGGCCATTGTTGAGTTTTGTATGGTTTTGTTGTCTGATGTTAGGGTTTAGGGGAGTGGGGTTTGGAGTGTATCAACTATCACGAGATTTATATACGAGATTATACAACTCGTTCCATATACAACCTTAACAATATTTTTGAGCATTGTTACAAAGTTTTTGAGTTTTATTAATAAAATTGTCGAGGTATAATAAATAGTTATTGAGTTTAGGGGAATAATTAGTAAATTCAATAATTTTGTAAAATAATTCAATAACTTGTAAAATAAGTCGTAACTTTATGTCAAGCTCAACAACCTTAAAATGATTGTAATATAACCAGTTGTAAGATAAGATTTGTGAGTAGATACGACTATACACGGTTAACTAACTAACCCTGGTTCAAACTAACTTAACTATGGTTCATCCAATAATGGTCTAATGAGTGATTGAGTGATAATGAGACGAGTTAACTCGCAAACAACTTGAGATCGGCTCGAGAGCTTAACGAGCTAAGTCGAACAAATGGTGGTTAGACTTGGAAAACTCGCGAGCAGCTCAAACTTGTGTGATTACTGATTATAAGATATTGTTCATATTTTATAAAAATATTTTATCATGATTATATCTTTATATAATCATATGAAATATTTCATTTATTTGATAAATATTTCTCTACTGTCCGGAAATATAACTTTGGCGTTCCCTTGTTGTCTGGAAAATATCAAAAGTCGTGTGTAAAGATATAATATTTGTAATAATATCAAAAATAAATGAAATATTTCGGTCCATATTTTTGCAGAGCCTGGTTTGGCTCAAGTCTCGTTAGGTTATCTCCGGACAGTAGACCGAATTTTATTTTTTCAAGTTTAATCTTTATAATTTAATGTAATAGTTTAGTTATTTACATTCAAATGACATCTTACAGTAATATAAAAAGGCTCGTTAAGCCTCCCTAAAATCGTCACGTGTCACATGCTTTCTGACTGCCACCTCATATGAACTTTTACTTCTGGCCCAAAAAAAAACACAACTCACAGTAAACTATTGAACTCCCTCATCCATTATCATCCCACCGTTCCTATAGCTTCTTCACAAAATAAAAAAAAATGAAACTGACATCTCAAATTAAATGCCTCCACAACTTATACTTTCTTATCATACCTATAAAAATGGTAGATTGAGTAGTATTAGAATGTCATATGACAACCTCATAAGCCTTCATCCATTGTTTTTACATACATTAGTACATTAACACTACCGACTCTTTTAATTCCGTAGTATATTAACCATCACCCTATTCAACTATCATATTAATTTTGCAATTAATTGTTATCGCCATATATATTATATAAAACAATTCATTTACATCCCTTTGAATGTCAAAATCATCACCCCATTTATCTCCCATACTAATTTTACAATAATTTTTATCACTATAAAGATTATATAAAGCAACTCATTATCTAAAATCTTTTGAATGCCAACTTTTAAATGTGTTTTTTTCTTAATTAATATTGATGTCACCAAATTTTAATGTACATCATTCAGCTTCCAAACAAATTAGTATTATTTAGCTTTTCCTAGTTAACATTGTTTCGTTGTTTCCTCTAAAATAGTCATATGTTGGGTACACATTTGAGTAGTTTATTTAATTTGACTTCCTTGAATTTTGTATGATCAATTACTAATCCGTGTATTGTTTTTTTATTTTTCTTATATTGTGTAGGCGGTAATGAAGACGCATTGATAAAGTCATAGGCTTAGCTAACTAACAACGTCATGCAATGGTAAATTTAGATTTTACTCAATTGGTAAGTTCAATCTTCCATTCTCTTTGAAAGTTTTTTTTTTTTTTTTTTCCGTAATCAAATTATAAAATTAATGGAAGTTAATTTTTAAGATGATAAAAAAATTGGGATAAAAATATGTATTAACGATGGATATCGAATTTTATTTGATCTTCGTTGAAAAAATAATATTATAATTGCTAATTTTCATTTTTGCGCCTAATCTCATATTACACCTTTTTTTTTTCATTTACCATTATTATCAACTACATATTGTTGTCATTTATATTATTTAAACGATAGATCATTCAAAGGGATACAAAAGTTAAGCGTGGAAATTAGATCGATCATATACCTCAAAAATGGACCACGTCTCATTTTTTGTACCTAATATTCTATTATGCCCTTTTTTTCCACTTACAATTATTATCTTATTACAAAATGTCTTTTATATTATTTAAAAACGATAGATCATTCTAAGGAAACGAGAGTAAAGTGTAAAATTTAGACCGATCATCATAACTCACACCAATCATGAATTATTTGTGAAAGAAAGAATTTGTAAGTTATGATTAAATTTTTATTATCATGTAATTATAATTTTTTAAAAAGTGGTATATAACTTGACCAAAGTAGAGGATGGTGGAATTGAAATTGACCAACTTAAATAAAAACATGAATTTTCAATTAAACTATTGGCATCTCTTCGAAGTAATATGTATTATTATTAATTGTACTTTATATATGTTGTGCATTTGTATATTTTATAAGAATTAATGGCTGAAGATGCTGGTATTTCTTTTTTATTATATGGATTTTAGTCGTAGAAGTTCAAATTTGTAAAGTTTACACTCGACAACGTTGTTAATTAGCGAACTGATAATCAAATTGTATATTCAGATTCTAATATTTTGTATCTCAAGATCTATTAGGCCTAAGCCCATACCTTGACTTTATACGACTATCCTCTTCTCCTTTTATCCATTCAAACGATAAATTATGGGGATGATAATGACACTACCGTTTTTTATAATGCCACCCAAATACAAGCTAATTATAGGAGTATCTTACTATTCACTCTGTCATAATTTGAATGACATTAACTAAAAGAGTTGTGGTGCTATCATCGCCCTAAATTATTATGCACATTAATTCATTATTGCTCACACGTGGCGTTTTTTTACAAATTCCGTTTATTTTGACTTATTAAAAAAATGGTGGTTGGTAATAAAGTAAACAACAAAACATAAAACATTGTCTACAGGTTAATTATAACTCTAAATAGTTTATATACAAGTCGAACCATAGAACAACATTATGTACATTATATAATGCTATTCTGATCTTCAATTTTCGAAATTTTCTATATAGCCTTAAATGTTATTTTCTAACCCCTATTTATTTCAATTCAAAGAATAAAAAAATGGAGATACCAATTGATCACATTGTACATTTGTACCCACTACATCGTATTTAAAATAAAAAACTAGTTTTGCTACCCGTGAAAATCACGGGTTATCTCTGGATATCTTTTGGCCATTTTATAATATATTTTTTCTTTTAAATACGACGTCGTAGGTACAATGTGATCAATAGGTATCTCTATTTTTTTATTATTCGCTTTTTTTATTCTTCGACTTAAAAATAAGTAGGCATTAGAAATATTTGTTACCAACATGCCATGATAATTTACCCTTACTGTTAAAATCATATCGCGATAAATAACATTTAAGATCTTATAAAAACTTTCGAAAATTGAAGATCAGAATAACATTATGTTATCTACATTATGATCTTTTATAGTTTGACTTGTATGCTAAACTATTTAGAGTTACCATTAACATGTACACAATGTTTTATTTTTTGTGTTTTGTTGTTTACTTTATTGTTTACTTTATTATTAACCACCATTTTTTTATAAGTC
>JAIUZE010001312.1:0-33862 GCA_022085475.1 Heliosperma pusillum | reverse complement strand
TGACCACTCGGAGTGAATTTCCCTTCCGCAACCTCCTTCAGAACATTCTCCTATAATATATTAAATAAACTTAATTTTATTTGTGTTACTAAAATAAATAGATAGTCAGACATACAAGAATTGAACAATAAAGTTATTAAAAACCCGTCTTAATAAAATAATACTTACTATGTTGGCCAAGACTTCCTGATCATATTCGTTACATGTTCGGGATCCTTTAGGCGTGTGCCCTTCTTTATAAGTTACGTGCCGATTCAAGCCGGTCACACCTTTTGACACCTACACGTTAACTCAAAAATAATATATGTATACATGTATATCAAGTCCAAGTATGATTAAAAAAATCTAATATATAGATGCTACTTACGAGATTTTCTTCTATCAATCTGTAACCGCCTCGAGAACCATAATATACTCCCCGCTTCTGTGAGATGTTAGCACGATTTCTGGCGCTAACGCTCTTCAAATCATATAAAATCGCAAGTAGATGAGACAATTAGAAAATTATAGATACAAGTAGAGTTTTAGAAAAATGTAACCTGAAACTTTTAGAAAAATGTAACCTGAAACTTTTAGAAAAATGTAACCTTAAGTAGAGTTTTACAAAAATGTAAACATATGACATGGATACTTAACCTGAAACTTTTCAGTAGCTCGTTTCGCCTTATAATTATCCCATTGTTGCTGAGTGAGGTGGGGGTACTTTGTCGGTGGGCTCTTATGCATCTGCCCCGTCTCCTTGTCCACATACAAGTGTAATTTGGCAAGGTCACACCTCCACTGCCTTAAGACTGCCGCTGCCTTACGTAATAGATACTTATCATGGCAGTCTGGAATATCGAAAGCTTCCTGCATAATCATCATATATACTAATAAGCGGCTGTCTAATATCATACCTTTACACGAACCTTTATACGGCTTCCTGCCTTATGTAATAGTAACTTATGCAAAATAAAATGGTGTTTAGCTAAAGATATTATCATACCTTTATACGTTTCAAGAGTAAGTTCTGCAATGAAGGATTTATATTCCTGAAATCATCTAAATCAATAGGCAAAAACTGTTTGGTTGTAACTCCAATCCAAGTGGATAAATGGCTAACATTTGGACCAGTAGGAAGGCCTTTCACACTCCATTTTATTTCCATCGGCGTTTTTGCCGCTATAGCTGCAAGGGCTGCAGAGCACTTCGAAGCACCTTTCTCACCAGGCTTATCCCTCTTATCATTGTTTTCTACTCTTTTCCGTTTTTCACCCATGATAATCCTAAGACACTAAGACCTTCAAAAGAAATGAAATAGTAACGGAACAGAGTCATGCATACAGCGATTCTAAAACCCTAAGACCTTAAAATGAATGAAATAGTAACTGAACAAATAAAGAGTCATGCAGAGATTCTAAAACTCTAAAAACGTAGAAAGGAATGAAACTAGATGATAAAGAGAACGATAAATAGAGAATGAAAACAAAAAGATGAACTTCAATCTTAAAACCCTAAAGACGAAACACAAAAATTACCTGATAAAGAAAATGAGAACAGGGTGATGATAAAGAGAACAGGATGATGATCACGAGTAAGAGGAGGATGATGATGATAATAAACAAAAAGATTTGTGTTGTAAACGAGGATGATTGTAAACGAGGAGGATGATGATGATAATGTACGTGTGTAAAATTTACTCTATAGGATTGTAAATTATTTTTTATTAAGAGAAACTAAAGGGTTTATTAAGAGAAACTATTGACAACGGCTATCCTACAAATCACCGTTGTTATAGAGTAATGACAACGGTTAAAGCACACCCGTTGTAGAAAGTAATAACACTAAGACAACGGTTTATTTATTATAACCCGTTGTTGAAAGTAATAACAACGGTGAAATTATAAAACACCGTTTTTATAGATTATGTATATTTTTTTTAATTTTTCAGATACGCGCGCGCGGTATTAAAAATTGAGGCATGAAATAAATTCATTAACTTTGCTCTAAATTAATTTATTTAACTTTGCTCTAAATTTAATTTAATTTATTTTACTTTGCTCTAAATTTTATATTATAGGCGTAAGTTACGTTTAATTATTAGCTCGGATCGGGTTTGGCCTGGGAATCAATTCCAATCGGGTTAGATTGGGCGGGTTTGTAATTAAGAACTTTATTGATCGGGTTAGTTATTATTATTAGTTTGGTTCGGGTCGAAGCGAGGGTCCTTTCGGCTTTCAATTCGTGTCTGTTTCGGGAATGATTATAATTGGGCGGGTCGTCGATAATTTCCGGGTCAAGCGGATGTGGTATATACATATCGAGTCTAGATAGGGATCCTCGAATCGGGTCATTTTCTTTTGAATTAAGGACCTGGTTATTATAATTATCATGCATCACTAGTTAACCTGAAACTGATCGGGTGGCCAGGCCAGCAGTTACGGATCGGGCAATCCACTATCTAGAGCAAGTAGCTACGTACTTCGGGTCGATCGTTTTTGGGCTGGGTCGGGGGCACGTGTCATTATTAACCTCGTATATATGTACTACTTTGCAATAATATTGATGATAATATAATATTGATGATATATATATAATAATTAATGATGATGCCTTCCGGATCATTAATTAACCTCGTACTACTTTGCAATAATAACAGATTCATCAATGCACATGCAAGTAAGTATTATATATACACGTCAATGTTTCCCAAATTAAATAATGATATATATATATATATATATGGGGTCGATCGACTTCGTTCATCAAGTACGCTAATAAAAGGGACGGATATATTGACGATGCATATATATATATATATATGCTCAAATTAATTAAAAAGGACGGTTTATTGCTTTTTTACCACCTATATATAATATATATTATATTATTGTGTATGTATGTACATACGTTTTATCAACAAATAAATGGTTAATAATAATAGGCCATATTCCGATCAGGTAGTTAGATTCGTCGGGCCGTTTTTGCATCACAAACCTGAAACTGTCCGACCCAAAATTAATTAGCTAGTATCGGGTTATTTAATTTAATTCCATAGAAATCATTATTTATTATCCGCGTGATGATTATTAAGTATCATTTTCGGGTCGGATCACTTTTAATTATTAAGTATCATTATTAGTATACGTGTGTTACTTCAAAATAACCCTAACCCTAAACCCTAAACCCTAAACCCTAAACCCTAAACCATAAACCCTAAACCGTAAACCCTAAACCCTAAACCCTAAACCCTTTTTTATATACTTCTATATATATATATATAGTAGATTATCGCTATATATTGATCAAACATCAAAATATTGAACATCAATTCAAACACTTTAAACAACATTCTTTCTCATTGATTTCATTAGGAATAACCTAGATTTTATATTAAAGTACATTACATTCATCCGACATCAAATAAATAAAGATGTTAAATAATCCGAAACAATTCCGGTTAAGAGTAAAAAACTTTTCTCACACTGCCACCAACAATCCGGAACAATATTGATGATACTGATGACTTCCGGATCATTAACCTCGTATTTTGCAATAACAGATTCAATGCCTGCAAGTACACGTCTTGCATGTGGAGATAAGGTAGGACGGGTACAGCTCAACATATCTCTTGCGGCATCCAACCTGCGAGTATAAGGCCGACGTGGGTAGCCAGAGGACGATGATGATGACGATGATGATGACGACGCTTGGTTGACAAGTCGGACTGCTTCACGCCTCTCAATCCAATAATCCCTTCGATGTTCAATGGATCCTTTAATCAATGGGTGATGATCAGCGGGAACTACGGCAAGAGCCCCCTCCTCATCTGCAATCAATTTTGTAAGGGTCGTCTCATCGTTGGGAAGGTTAACTGCTGCCATTGATGATATTAATTTTAGGGTAGTTATGTAATATTTAAAGGAGGGGTTTTGAGGTTGTATTTATAGAGGGGTTATGCTGCCATTGATGATGTTCAATGGATGCTTTAATCAATGCTGGTTCTGCTATTGTTTATTCACGGGTTTGGACTGCAATATCTTTTAATTTAAAATAATAATATTGAGCAATAACAACGGGTATTGGTAAAAAATCCCGTTGTTATTACTAACCACAACGGTTTTCGTGACCACAACCGTTGTGATAGAGTTACTGCATATTGCAGTAAGTGCATTGACTACATAGGAAATGTAACATACTGCATATTCAAAACCCGTTGTTATTACTAACCACAACGGTTTTCGTGACCACAACCGTTGTGATAGAGTTACTGCATATTGCAGTAAATGCATTGACTACATAGGAAATGTAACGTACTGCATATTCACACATTTACTCAATCAATAACGTACTGCATGCAGGTGAATGTATAGTCGTTTTGGGATTTGTAAATGAATGTGAATCAATGCCTTCATGTGAACCAATGCATGCATGTGAATAAATAACTCCAGTAAATAACTCTCTATAAATACAGCCTCAATACAAGCAGGTTATCAACCACATACAAAATTCCCAACTCTAATCAATAACATATTTGCTAAACCATACAAAATTTTCCAGCCTCAATACTAACATCAACCATACAAAATGTCTGGAACTTTTACTAAACCATATGCTTGCATCATGAAAGAAATGCCTTCTCATATTGAGGGTGTCTACGTTGTGTGTAACAGCTACAAAAAACTCCGTGATACGCTTATTTGAAATGGCTACTTAATCAGGAAGATGTGGCCAAATTATCATCGCAGCTACTTTACAGGGGAACTCGTTTTCGAGTTTGGGATGTCAGATGCTCATCGTGCGTCCGCATTCAAACTGGCAAGAATGTTTGACAAGGCCGGGCATGGGCGAAAAGATTTTATTGAGAGCACGGACCACCAGCCTGGGCCATATCTATGGGTGGCTTCCAAACATGACCGTCATCGTTGGCCAAATGGGGTCGACCTCGTTGAAGTGACCCAGGTAGAGCAGTGGGAAGGGTTGGCTCTGGCCGAGGCTGACCTGATTGATGCATATGCTCTAGCGGTGGCAGCTATCCGGGAGATTTACCCGGACTCAATTTAGTTTGTTGTTGTTGTTGTTTGGTTGTAGTTGTTTGGTTGTTTGGTTGTTGTTGTTTGGTTGTAGTTGTTTGTTGTTGTTTTGGCGCCATTTGTGTGTGGCGCCGTTTGAACTTATTATTTAATAATATTAATGTTGATACGTTAATTTGTTTTTTGACTTAAGTTTAGAAGTAATTAAACTAATTCAATTCAAAGCTATTCAATCGATAAAGCAAAATTAGAATTGAATGACATTCAGGAAATGACATTCAGGAAATGACATTAACAAATTTGCTAATAAACGACATTGAATTGGTGAAAATAATAAACGACATTCAGGAAATGACATTCACAAATTCACAAATTCAAGAAATAGTTCACAAATTCAAAAATAATAAGGGAGATGATGACAGAAAAATGATCGCTTTGTGATAGAGTTTTTGTGTTGCAGTACAGTCGTATTATTAGTGTTGTGTGTTTTCTATCTACAAATATTGACAACGGTTATCATAAACAAACCGTTGTGATAGAGTAATGACTACGGTTATAGTAGTCTACCCGTTGTAATTAGTAAACACTATGACAACGGTTTATGGTTAATAACCGTTGTTATTACTAACCACAACGGGTATATTTACAACAACCGTTGTTGTTGCTTACCTTTCTTTTTTTTAATTATAATTAGAGACATCAATATCATAAGCACTATACACTGCAATAATAATCAACAGAAACCAACAAAGACAGCAATATCATAAGCACTATACACAACAATATCAGCAGAAACCAAAACATGGAGACTGTATAATGAATGACCGAAAGCTAAATAATTTGAGAATCTTCAACAATGACCAAAGCTAACAAAAACTAAAGACAATACCACCTCAGGATCGGGGACGTTTCTTGCCCGACATAGTTTTTTCGTTAACCCAAATACCTTCACCATGATCATCACGCATATAGATGCTTTCAATGTTATCATGATCAGTGTCAACATTGTCGAAATAAGATACAGTGGAAGAGTGATCCATTCCCTCAAACACGACATCCTGATCATTATCCCCACCATTATCGGGTGCACCCCGTCTACTCCTTATAGATAGTACAACATACCACTTCTTATCCATAGGATCGGTGACATAGAACACTTGTTTAGCTTGGGATGCCATTGTGAAAGGATCATCCTTATTATTGCCAACCTTATCCAAATTGACCAACGTAAATCCCATTTTATCCTTTCGAACACAATTGTTGTTGTTATCAACCCAGTTACATCGAAACAGAGGTATTGTGAAATCAATGTAATCTAATACCAATATTTCTTGAATAACACCATAATAAAGGCATTTTCCCCAAATAGGGTTTTTATCTTTTGAAGTAGCAAAGTGCATTGCCTCAAATTCAGAACTCACACCACTATTTTGCATTGTGCTCAACTCATCTTGCTCGCGGGTGTAAAAAGTATAACCATTAATAGCAAAACCGCTGAAAAAAGTGGCTCTGGCATTTGGACCTAACCCAAGACGTAGTAACCTAGGAGAGATGTCATCACCATACAAATTCTTATACTCCAAGACAACATTCCTAAATCACTCTCCAATTGTCTTCTTATGCTCGTTTGCAATCCACATCTCGCTCTTGTTTGGGTGATCGTATTTGAGCTCATCTTTGTGTTGTTGAATATAAGGTTGCACCTCATCTTCGTTGTTTAGCACATACGTATGTGCTAAATGTAACATGTCACGTGCCACAATTTTTTCAACCCGGCCCCTAATACCTTTTCCGGTCATCCAGTCACGATGACGATTCTTTGGAACGCCAATTAACTCCTCAGGGGAGAGATGAGCGTAACAATATGCAAGAGCTTCGTCTAATATAGCACGTTCAGCAATACAACCTTCTGGACGATACCGATTAGATGTATAGTCCTTGTAGACCTTCATCAATCTTTCGAAAGGATACTGGTATCTCAAGTACACGGGCCCAAGGTACAAAATCTCCCTAACCAAGTGAGTGGTCAGGTGAATCATGATAGTGAAGAAAGAGGGTGGAAAATACATTTCAAAATGACAAAGAGAGGTGACAACTAGGTCCTGCAATGAATCCGCATCATCGGGATCGATGACTTTATCGCATATGGACTGGAAGAAGAGACAGAATCTGGTAATAGCATATCGTACCTTTTCAGGTAAAATGGAGCGAATAGCCACGGATAGTAATTGTTGCATCAAAGTGTGGCAATCATGTGACTTTAACCCCGTGAGTTTTAGATCTTGCATCGACACAAGGCTTTTGATGTTGGACGAATAACCATGTGGCACTTTAATTCCATTCAAGCATGCACAAAACTCTTTTTTCTCATTCCGTGAAAGGGTATAAGCTGCTGGCGGTAAAAATGTACCATTCCCTCTCTTCTGTGGTGCCAACTCTAGCCTAATACCCATCATTTGCATATCTTCCCTAGCTGCGTCGTTATCCTTTGTTTTACCGGGAACATTCAGGAGGGTATTGATAATATTATCACAGACATTTTTCTCAATGTGCATGAAATCGAGGCAATGCCTGACCTCCAGGTCAGGCCAATATGGAAGTTTATAAAAAAATATGGATCTTTTCTTATACCCACGAGTAGACAATTTAGAGCCGTTCTTCTTCCCATATTTTATCTCTATATGCTTTACTTTCTGATAAACTTCATGCCCACTCAAAATTCTAGGAGTTTGACGATGTTCTTGACGTCCATTAAATGCTTTCTGCTGCTTGCGATAACAATGGTCAGGATCCAAGCCCCTCCTATTTCCCAAATACACATACTTATGAGAACACTTCAGGTATTCAGACTCGATATCCTCCCCACACAATGGACATGCCTCTTTCCCATGCACCGTATGCCCAGAAAGGTCGCCATAAGCCGGATAGTCGGTTATTGTACACACTAACATCGCTCTCAAATTGAAAGTTTCATTCCTATATGCATCAAATACTTCTATCCCACTATCCCACAAAATTCGCAAATCATCTAAAAGAGGTTCCAAATAGACATCTATATTATTTCCAGGTTGTTTAGGGCCGGAAATTAACAACTACAACATCAAGTACTTTCTTTTCATGCACACATATGGAGGTAAGTTGTATATTGCCAACACTACTGGCCAAGTACTATGTTGGGTACTCATGTTTCCATGTGGGTTCATTCCATCAGTGGACAGCGCTAGACGTAAGTTTCTAGGTTCAATGCCGAACTCGGGATACTTAGCGTCGAACGATTTCCATTGCATACCATCTGCCGGGTGGCTTAGCTTCCCATCATTTATTCTTCCAGTTTCATGCCAAGTTAACATTTTTGAATCATTGCTATTCGCAAACATCCTTATGAATCTTGGTATCACTGGAAAATACCATAACACCTTAGCCGGGATCCCTTCCTTATCCTTATAACGCCACTCAAAACAAACCGGACAATTGGTTAAGTTTTGATATAATTTTCGATACAATATGCAATCATTTGGACATGCATGTATTTTCTCATATTTCATACCCACCCCTCTAATTAGTTTTTTAGTCTCATATGTCTTAACGGGAAGAACATTACCATCTGGAAGCATGTCGTTTATCAAGGCCAATAAACTAGTGAAACACGTGTAACTAACCCCATTTGCCCCCTTGATATTATACAACTTCACCACAACCGACATCTTTGTGTACTTACAACCAGGGTATAGAGGCGCTTCAGACTCACACAACTTCTCATACCTGTTGTCAAGGTCATCCAAATTAATGTTTTCATCTTCAAAAGCATTTGATTCATCATCTTTTTCTTCATTATCTGTAGACCCAACATTCAACTCGTCTGCTTCCAACTCAACATACTCGGCAAACTCGGGATCATCAGTTATCCTTTCGTATACCTCAAGATCATCTTCTTCAAAATTATTATCTTCCTCTAATGATTCCCCATGAAAAATCCAACGGGGATAGGATCGACTAAAACTATACTTTTCTAGGTGAATTTTAACGTCCGGAATAGCCATATACCTAATATTACCACATCTTTCACAAGGGCATGGAATACTAGAAGAACCATTCAACTTGTTCGCAACGACTTCATAAAATTCAGCTAAACCATCCTTATAGTTTGGGTCACTCATATTCGCAGCATTCATCCAAGTTCGAGTCATTTATCTACATTCGTAGTATATATAGTAAGCCAAGTAATTAAGAAAATCCAACTAATTAAAACTAATTCAATAATAAGCCAACTAATTCAGAAAATGCAATGTATATAGGAGTATAAGGCAACTAATTCACAAATAAACGAAATTCAGGAAATCAATAAAGAAAAATTATTAGAATACCTGATTAATAAGAAATAGCAGACGGAGATAATGACAAAGAGACGATCAGGAAATCAATAAATTATTAGTGTTTGTGGTTTTGTGATGCAGTATAATCGCTTTGTGTTTGTGTTTTTGTGTTGCAGTACAGTATTATTAGTGTTGTGTGTTTTTTTCATCTTTATTAAAAGTATTGACAACGGTTATAATTCATAGTCACCGTTGTTATTAGGTTCCTTATTTACAACGTTTAAAAAAGTTATATCCGTTGTTACAACTAACAACAACGTACAACAAAATCATATCCGTTGTTATTAATTTACACCAAAATTTGCGCCAAATTAATAACACATTATAACAACGGGTTTATTCATGCCCGTTGTTATTACGTTTCCTTATTTCGCGCCAAATTAATAACAACGGATATAAAATAAACTGTTGTTATTAGTAAATTTATTTACAACGGTTATTTTAGTTCACGCCGTTATTAAAACTAATAACAACGTTCGAAAAACTAATACCGTTGTTATTAGGTTTAATAAAATTCCGCGGAAAAATAATTCTCCATTCCACAACGGTTTTTCTTTATTTTCGTGAGTATGCGTTGTTGATGGGGCGTTGTTATTGCCTGTATTTGTAGTAGTGTATTTGCTAAATATAGAGGTTTAATCATAACATTTATGAAATAAACCAAAAATAAAATATAAAAATCATAAAAATTTGAAACAAAAAATTTTGTACATTCTGGAACATTTCCAGGAACTCTAAAAACCATAAACATTTGCCCAAAAATTTGAATAAATTTTATGAACAAATAACTTAATATTCAACGATTTTATCAAATAAAAACCATTAAATAAAGTAAAATAGTGAAACAAATTATAAAATTTCACCAAGATGATATAAATCATATTATAAAATGTACCAAAAAATTTTAAGACCAGAAAAGGAAGTTTCAAGTTTATGATCATAATAATCTCACTTTATTGACTTTTATCTTATAAAAATCAATCATCATGCAAAACTTAATTAAAAGTCACGAAATTTTACATACATTATGTAAAACATGCATGTGAGATCATATAAAAATTTCATGGCGAGAATCAACATGCAACTATTTTTAGTTAACTTTTAACATAAAACATGCATATTAACATGATTTAAAGGCCATAAATCAAAATAAATAGTAAATTAATCCATAAAATCACCAAATTTGACCACAACCATTTTGAGGTCAGTAGGTATGCATGCAAATCAAAAATTTTGTGCAAACCAATTTTTAACACAAATTTTCAATTTTGCCCAAGTTATCGTATAACTCGATTTTAATGCCTAAAATCGACATGCATGTAACAATTAAGCTCTGATACCACATGAAAGTCCTAGACCTCTAATTAGACTCCTCTAATTAGTTTATTAAATTACATTAACTTAATGATTTAGGATCTAGTTATCATGCATGCAAATATAAAAGCATAATAGAAAAGATAAGACGAAAACATCCTTACATTGGGATTTTTCGGTTCAATATGGGCACAATAAGAACTCCTTCTTATTGTTCTTGAGCATGAAATTAATGGGTGATCCTCCATAAAACAACCTCCAAAGTAGAAGGTCTCCTTCTTGTTGCACCCAAGATTAAACCCAAATAGTCTTAACTTATTATTAACTAGATAATAAGAGAAGACATAATACTACTAATATTAGTATATTACTACACTAGTAATATGTGGATAATATTAGAGTGTATGAGAGTTGTAGAGAGAGTATAGATTTTTTAGAGAGATATGAGAATAAACACCAAAAATGAAGTGAGTAAAATGAACAACATTTGCCCTTTAAGAAGGCACTAGGCCGGCACCCACAAGCCCCAAGTGGCTTCTAATTTTGATAATTTATTCTCATGCAAATATGCAGAGTGCAAGTATGGTATTGATGATTAGAGTTATCATGTAATGTCACAATCACCAAGTGAATTGTGTACATAAAATAGAACAATAATCATGCTATTTTCACATGCACAAACCGGTGCCCATGTGTCCATTATGGACCATTTTGATTTTTTGATATTTGTCCCACAAATACTTATTAATCATATGCTTAATTATCTTGTATAATTAAGTGTTAATTTGATCATATAACAATTATATGACTCAAATTAATAAACAATATGTACTTAACTTTTAAGTGATATTTTACCATTATATCAATATATAATGGGTCCCACAATGCCCAGTTAATTTATTTTACAACTCTTTGTAAATATAATTAACTAATTACCTCTACCTCAAAATATATGCATTACCTCAACTAATTTTATGAATTAACGATTAATCACTAAATTAAATCTTATTTAAATCGTATTAAATAAGACGTAAAATTTATTCAGTCAGTTATCGTATAATTGACTAATAAACTTAAGTGGAATGAGTTCCTAACTCAATTTCCAATAAATAACTCTCGTAACTAAACGTACATATCAAATATATGTAATGCTCTAATTAAACTGTATCGTATACAAATAATTAGTATTCTATTTGGGTCTCATCCTATATGTGTGACCTAAAGGGATCAGTTGATTACAGCCGTCATACGACAATAACGTCAAACTCTAGTCAGCCAAGCGTTACCGATTTACGTTAATCAACTGACGTGGAGTATCAAAATATACTAATCATGCCACGTATATTCCAAATGAGATTTATTATATAAATGCACTATTGTAGAGGACACTTACTCCAACAGAATATCGATTGAGGATGAGGGTGGTTGGGTGTCAGAATAAGGGTGAAATGTAATGTATGAGAGTTTGAGTGAAAAAATAAGGGTAATTATTAGTTTTTGGGCTAGCCAAATAATATTTTGCTATGGGTAATAATGTCACGGTTCGGTTTCGGTTAACCGCGGTTATGAAAATCCGGACCGTAACCGAACCGTTCCAGAGTAAAATGAACCGGTTCGGTTAACCGAATCGTTTTTGTGTTTCGGTTAACCGAACCGTTTTTATGTTTCGGTTCGTTTAACCGAACCTAAAAAAAAGCGATTTTCGGTTCGGTTTTTACGGTTCGGTTAATTATGAACACCCCTAACTAGTAGTATTAGCTCAATTGTAAATTGGGCTAATTCGATTTATTGAAAATGGACATATACGTTTTAAATTTAAGACGGTTCAAATACAAAATAAAACACAAAATCATACTTTCTAATTAAGTACCATCAAACTATTTGTATCTTTGCCTACGTTGGTACTAATTGACATGTTTTAATTTTAAAATAGATATGTTCTATCTAAGAGAATCCCACTGAGTTAGGTATATTTATGGCAGTTTGTTTTATCACGGCCGAGATAACATTGTGTTATATATTCATCGCGTCCATATTAAGTGTAAAATATTTCTCTCTATTATCTCTTTACAGGTCTAAGCGTAATAATAAAATAATGATATATTCATTAAATAAATACATCTTTAAATGAGTTTTTAAATTGCAGGAATTTCGAAAGTAAACCCGTGCATTTTTTGCACGGGGGTAAAACTAGTTTATTATTATATTTCACAAGTCATCTAAAAAATATGAAAAGGCTGAATATTAAAGGGGGGTGTTAATAGGTGAAGTTAATAGCTTATTACATACTTTTACCTTTCTTCTCTCAATCGTAATTTTAGAATTTATCAACATAAATTGTAACTATTAATATTTCAACGTTTTATATTCGACAAGGAAATACCAAAAGTAACAAATTTACTCCCTAATCATTAGTGAAAAAATATATTTAAATAGTGTAAAAATGGTAACAATATTTATATGCAAAAGTGGTCACTAATTTTAATTTTCTAACACTCTTATTTGTTTGATTTCGGTGCAAGTTTTCATCTTTGGTAGTTTATTACTGTAGATTTTTTTTTACTTTATTGATACCATAGAAAACAGATTTAGAGAGGCGATTGACTTAAACATAAATTATTTGGCAGGTGAATTACTAATGGAGGAGCTACACATAGTGAGAACGAGAAGGAGTTTTTGCTTTTGAGCAAAATGTAAGATAATATTGGTACATAACAGTTTTTATTGAGCCTTTTTTTCTCGTGTAAATTTGAACGGTGTTATGACGGAAGTCTGCTAAATGGTATTTTGGGAAAGAAAGAGGTAAACACAGGGGTACCATATGTAGAAACTTAAAATGAGGGGTACCATGTGTAATCCGACAAAGTTTGAGGGTACCATGAGAAATTTCCGTAAATTTTAATTTGATATGTGGACTATACAATTCCTAAAATGTTGGGAAAAAAGTTATAAGCTTTAAAATGTAGTTACGTATATTAAGTCTATAGAAAAAGGTTTTACATTAATAAGAATTGCATACATATAAATGATTATGAACGAGATATATATATAGTGAGCTTACAAAGATTGATATTCTAACCTAGCACTACCTAGACGTAAACTACTAGAAGATTACAATGTGTGAATGTGATAACTAAAAGATATGAATAATATTTACTAAATAATAAATATGATTAAAAGATATTATTCTAGGAGGGAATATAGGAATAATATTCCTAACAACGTATACTAAATTTTGGATATACAAATCCGTCATAGTGAGATTAACCCTCATATTCCCACATTACAAAAAAATCTATCTAAAAACCGATTCCAAGCTCATTTCACCCCAATACTCTTGTTTCAGACGGACCATTTTGATCTGAAATAATAAAACAGAATTTTATAACCATTTTACAGTTATACGTGACTGCAATTACTAACAAACTGCCATAAACTGTTTTTATAAAAAAAGGTGCAACACTAACCCGTCTTATTTTCCATCCGAAAATGATCCGTCTGAAATAAGAATTTGGCCATTCGAGCACGACCTCGTTAGCCTCGATTAGACCGTGCCTCCACCTATCTAAAACTTTTGTTTTGACCACGATCACCTCCAAGTCCTCTTTCCACTGAGACCTACCCTCCCTTTCTCTCTCCCTCTCTCTCTTCAGACCAAATCCCATTTCTTCTTTCTATCTTCTCTCTTTCATGTCAATTCTAGTAAACTCTCCAACTCAGCTACCTCATTCACTTTAATTATGCTAATGCTCAATTTTATTAGGGTTTTCAATTACCAATTTTGGGGTTTCCTCAACTCCTACGCTCATTTTCTCTGTGCAATATGATTAAAGCTTCCTCAATTATCACTACCAATTTCATTAAGCTTTTACTCTGGTATTTAATTCTCATTAAATTCTGTTTTTACTATTTTTTATATTATTAATTGTTATCGAGGATTTTGTTATTTGGGTTGGAATTGTTATTTAATTTCATAATGTTCCGATTTTCTTGAAGGTAGATTCTAACAAAGCATCCATCTTTGTAGTGTAGATTTACCCGAACCCGAGACTCGGAATTGGTAGCTACCTTACTGTGTGAAATGTCAAAAAGCTCTTATGATCAGCAAGCAAGGAGCTCAGCAGGCTTGTCTTCTTTCTATTTTTATATCTGTGACTGTATTATCCTGTTTTTCTGATTGTGAATTGTGATGTTTAGCATAAATATAGATGTAGGCGAAACTGAATTAGCTTAAATTCAGCCTATTGTCGAATTAGGATGCTGTTTTTATTGTCATCTGTTACTTACCCTTATATGATGATTGATTATAGTACACCCAAAGCTTACTGGAACCCAAAATGGCATGATCTGGCCTGTACCGGACATGATTGACCCATTTGCCTGGTCTACCGTTTCCCTTAATTTGACGTCAACCAATATGTAAAGATAGAAGGAAGGTCTCAAGGAGTCAAGGGGAGTGAGTAGTGGTTTCATGGGTATGATGCAAGGCAGCAATATGTATGTCAGTATGTGTCAGCTTAGGTCAACTGGTATTTTAAGATCATGCTCCTAGCGGATGGGCAAATATTTAAAGCGAATGCAATTTAGAAACAGTAGAATGTCCAATTAGTCTTCTCATAGAAATAAGTGTTAATCTTTTCATGAAATGGTATTTTAGTCGATTGCTTTTCCAATTGGAGGTCTTAATAATTTAGGCTTGGAAAAGAGAGTATTTCTTGGACGCATCTAGGTGCAGATCTAGTGAGGCTTTAGCCCTTCGGCTCTCGAGCCAAAATGCCTTAGCTAGCTTTGTGCATAAGGCGCAGCTATGAAGGCACAATACTACATAAAATTCATGGTAATTTTAACTGATGAGTCATGCGATGAAATTATGGGAGCGGATAATCGAAAAAAGGCTTAGGAAATTGGTAGACATCTCCAGTAAACAATTTGGATTTATGCTTGGCAGATCGGCTATGAAAGCAATTTTTATTATGAGAGTGTTGATGAAACACTATCGTGATAAGAAGAAAGACTTGCATATGGTTTTTATTGACTTAAGGAAGGCATATGATAGAGTACCGAGAGAAGTACTTTGATGGGCTTTGGCGAGGAAGAGAGTGCCTCGAAAATATAATGATCTCATAAAGGATATGTATGAGGGGGCTGGTGTAAGTGTACGCACTAACGTTAAGACGACATTCCTTTCTTTGTTGTAGTTATGGATGAGTTGACAAGGGCTATTTAGGACGACATCCCTTGGTGTATGAGGCGAAAGAGGGGGTTGAAAAGAAGTTGGAATTGTGGAGGCATACTTTGGAGGCTCATGAGTATAGGCTAAGTAGGAGTAAGATTGAGTATTTGAGGTGTCAGTTTGGTGTAACGCGGGGTAAAGAGAGGTGGAGAGTATTATTTTTGATGGATAAGCTGTTCATAGTTCATATTTTTTTAATTATTAGGATCTATTATTCTGAAAGACATTGAGTTAGATGGCGATGTGACTCACGAAACTAAAGCGAGCGGGATGGTTGAAAGGGAAAAGTTGCCACAGTGTTCTTATGCGTTAAAGCTATGCCCCATAGACTAAGGGGTAAATTCTATCGCACAACAATTAGAACCGCATTACTTTATGGCTTTGAGTGTTGCCGTGAAACATTGTTACGTCCAAAAGATGAGTGTGGCGCAAACGCGTATGTTGATGTGGATTTGCGGTCATACAAGGAAAGATCGACTAAGATATGTGGTGATTAGAGAGAAAGGTAAAAGTTGCGCCTAGGACAAGCTGATGGAAGATCGGCTAAGATGGTTTGGCCATGTGAGAAGAAAACCTATGGACGCACCAGTTGGGAGGCTCGAGGCCTGGAGATCGGAGAAGGTTGCTTGGGGTTGAGAGTGATAGAACATGATATGAAATTTCTTGGTCCTAAAGAGTATATGGTGACGGAGAGGGCACAATAGAGGGAAATGATACATGTGGATTTGTAGTATTTGCTCTTATTTGAAATATGTAGTGTTTTTATATTATTTTTTTTTAAAAAAATAAAAAAGTTTATTCGTTTTCGTTTCAGATTTATTAGACAATTTACCTGTGATGCTCGGACTCTTCACTTACCCCTAACGATCCGGTGGACGCGGATCCGGACACGGACGGTTCCGGACATGGATCCCTTGTCGGATCCTTCTATGAGAAATCGGATCCTTCGGTGTGGGAGTGTTTTGTTCTTACCCTTTGTTATGTACAACAACCCTTTATCAAGAGTGCTCTTGACATGAATTTAATGCTCTAATAATTTTTCCATTCTTCATTCATATTAAACATGAAAAAACTATTTTTCCGTTCTTTCCTCGGATTTTTTTAAACTAATAATCTATTTTTTCAGACAAATAAAATTTAGCATGAAAAAAACCCTCTTACATTCAAACCCGACTCTTTCATTAATATTAAACATGAACAAACTAATTTTCCTTTCTTTCGTCATATCCGAGTCCTTGTTTTTGTGATTTCAAGGATCCGACACTCGGATCCGTACCCGTGTCAGATCCTCATATAAGAGTCCGAGCATCATAGCAATTTACCTACAACTTTCTTATAATAATTCTTTTACTTTTAAGGTTTTCCGTAACATTAAAATTTACTTCGATTTCAAAACATTGTTTTAAACCGTATCATTAGATTTAAATTATAAGTTTGTATGAGCTTTGACTTTCAGACCTATAAGTTTAACTTCGCTTTTGTATTATGTTTCACTCTCCTTTTGCTTTTCACTTTTTTCTTTTATATATTTTTACATTTTGAGGTATGCGATCACCCAAGGATGTTCTAAACGATGATTTATGTCAACCGACCCCAAATTATTTTGGGATTAAGGCAAAGTCCATTGCATCATAGGACTCATAGTCCCTAGCTTTTACCAAGTACACCAATTTTATTTCGAAATCACCAATGTGTTTATAAAGACATCGTGTGTTGTCTGCAAGAGGCATGCCTTCACCTTGCTTGATACACCTATTGCCTCGTTGCACATTATGCTTTTCAAAATTGAGGATTGAGCCTCTATGATAGAAGGGTAATGATGTTTGTAAATTTGTTATATTGTTTGCCATTTCTGTGGTTACCCTTAGTTGGAAGGCTTGTCATGTTCTTATGTTATGGTTGGCGGGATTTATGTTTGATGGGGATAGACGGCTTGTTATTTTAGTAGTTTAGATCCCGCGCAATGCATGCACGGTATTTTTAAGTTTTTATTTTTTTAGTGCATTACTTAGAGATTTTGTTTATTTTTGAAATTTGCCGAAACACTAGTTTTTACTTCTATTTTCAAAACTATTATTATTAATAATTTGTATTTTCGATCTTAATTCCAAGTTTTTTATAAAACAAAACCGTGTTATCACTTCTCTTTTTCCTATTTTTCGTATTCTGAGGTGTGTGATCACCCAGGTATGGTTCTAAAGGATGATTCATGTCAGTCGACCTCATTCATTTTTTGGATTAAGGCTATAATGTTTGATATATTACTTAGAGATTTTAAATTACCATCTCATTAATTTTTCATATTTCATCCCATTGTATTTTGATTTGAGGAAAAAAAATGTAATGGATACTAAACAAGATAATTGAGCAAGTTACGAAATGTGGATTTTAATGATAATATTTTTTTTACCACAACTGATGATTTCATTTTATAAGTTTTCTCAAATTATTTAAATGAATTTTTGTACGAAGTTAATAATACCAGTTCATACTTATTGTGTTTATATCAAGTGATTTTTCTATAACATTGTAAAAGTTAGCAATTTATAGTTTGTAGTTTTATACCATTTCTACTTTATTTTAATTAAAAAAACTACTATAATTTAGAGTTTAGTGAAAACATTAAAGTTTCATTAAAGATTATATTTTAATAGAAATGCAATAGTCATAATAAAAGAATGTTTCATTTATTTCCATATTAAGGAAATTCAATTTGGAGGGAAAAAGTTTGAGAATCCTTATTCTTGTAGTATAAAGTGGATGGATGGTTGGTTTGAATTTATGTTAGATGGGGATGGAATATGGAAAAAAGCCAGGCAGTGCGTATTCTGGAAAAAGATGAAGAAAGTCTTCCATACTGGCAACTTGGAAAGAATCAGAAATATCCCTAACTTAGCTAGAAAGTGGGACATTTTTAGAGATTTCTAGATATTTTTGAGTTGATTTCGAGATTATTTCTGTTTAAGATAAATGCTATTTCCACGACTAGTACGAAGCAAGGTTGTTTGAATGAAGAGGCTACCAGAGTCGAAAATGAGTAGTATCTAAAAGAGAAACTTCCAAGTTTATCAGAGTTTCTCGAAGACAATGCATTTTGCTTGTCATTATCCAACTTCATTCATGCTGGAAGTTTCTTTGCATGTACAAGGTTATTTTGTGTCTTGCTATTCTCAATACATGCCCTGTTAGATCAGCAGTGTCTTCTTTTCATGCACTATTGTAGAATATTGTCCATGATTGCCACTTGTTGATATTGCAGTTAATGTGTTCTGTTTAAATGCCAACAGGGTTCTCTCCTGATCAAGATTCGGCCGGGTCTCTGACAAAGAAATCCAGCTCTTCGGGCGGTAAACTTCGAGGCAGGAAAGAGTTTCTTCGTAGATTTGCAGACACTAAAATTTTCATATCTAACCTGGAGAACTGGTATAAAACATTATTAGAAAATTCCGATATAGAAGCCTTTGACTTACCTTTTGAGTTAGTCGAGCTTCAAAAGTTTGATTATGCACTAGAAGGGGTTTCATTCCAACAACTTCTTCGAATGCCTAGTGCTATCTATGCTTCAACATCTGATGGTGTTGAAGCTGCTGCGTATTTAGCTATTGAAGATTTTCTACATGCAAGTGTAAAGGGATTGTGGGAAGCATTTTGGAGTGAGGGTGAGCCTTTACCGCTATATGTAGCTTGCCTTCATAATGAGCGCATGAAATTTTACCAGGCAGAAAGGGCAATTGCGACCGATAAACTGGAGGGTCTTTGTGCAGCGGGAATTTTGGTTAAGAATGACAGACACCCTCATGGGAGATGGGATGAAGTCCTTGAGCTCGCTTTATTGACACCTGATATTGGATCCCTTTTAGTGGGCGGGGAACGAATGCCTCCTCTTTCCATTTTAGGTGAAGCTTTATTTTTTGCTATCCGGATTATGCTGTCCAGAAGCTTAAGCAGGACAAGTATTTCTGAAAGTCCAAGCCCTGTTTTTGTGTTACTTGTTGATTCTCAGTATGCTGGCGTGATTAAAGTTGAAGGGGATGTAAGGAATTTGGACTTAAATTCCAATAATGTATATGAATGTGCTGCAAAATGGGTAAAGCATCATTCACATATTGCCATGTCTCCAGTTGACAGGGTATGGAACAAACTTGGGAATGCTAATTGGCGGGACATAGGTGCTCTTCAGGTGCTTTTTGCAACATTCCATTCTATGTTGCAATTTGCAGGCGTCCCTAAGCAGTCTATTGAAGATTTGGCTGCCGATCATAGTTCTCGTCTCCAAGGAAGAAGAATAGAAAGACAACTTGCAGACACCACAGTAAACGGACATGACTTATCCCGTTATCAACCGGGTCATGGCTTCTCTGAAATTGTCGAGGTTGCAGATGAACCCGCTAAAAGAGAGCGAGCTAAACCGATCAAGTTGGTAGTCGGGTCAGTTTTGTGGTTGGAGGATTCAATTTCAAACAATCATGAAGGTTATCAAATTACTGACATTTGCAGCGATGGCGAACTTCCATATTATATAGCAAATTCTCTTGATGATCCCGGAAAACCTCTCTTTTTATATGTCGGTTCACACCCCTCTCAGGTTGAGCCTGTTTGTGGAGACATGAATTTATGGTACCAGGTTCAAAGGCAAACAAAGGTCTTGACAGCAATGAAAGAAAAAGGCCTCTCCAGCAGATATTTGCCTCAATTGAGTGCATCTGGTAGAATAATCCACTCTGGTGATTGTCAAATATCCAATACAAGTGTCGATTGTGATCACCCGTGGTGTGGGACCCCCGTCCTAGCGACTATCCCCGTCGGAGATCCAATAAGCTTAATGGTCAGGGACGGCCGTTTTGGGTCAGACGAGGCTATAAAGTGTTGCCATGACTGCTTGTCGGCCCTTTCTGTTGCCGCTGGATTAGGCATCCGGCATGGAGATATCCGACCAGAGAATGTGATTTGTGTTACTTCTGGTGCAAACCATTACTTTGTTCTCATTGGTTGGGGGCATGCTGTGATGGAAGAGAGAGATCGCCCTGCGATGAATCTTCACTTTTCTTCAACTTTTGCCCTCCAAGAGGGCAAGTTGTGTTCGGCATCTGATGCTGAGAGCTTAGTTTACATGCTTTATTTCTGTTCGGGTGGAGAGCTGCCCGACTTAGATTCGGTTGAAGGAGCATTGCAGTGGAGGGAAAGGGCTTGGTCAAGAAGGTTAATACAGCAGACGCTTGGGGACATTTCTGCCGTTCTAAAAGCTTTTGCTGATTATGTAGATAGCTTATGTGGCACACCATACCCCATCGATTATGACGTTTGGTTGAGACGCTTGAAAAGACATATGCGTAATGATGATCACGGGAAGGGAATCGACATGTCATAGTAAAAGTCGCCGATAATCTTTGCTCTTGGAGAGTGGACTAAATTTTGTGCTCTCAAAAAGCTGGTAGGCAAACCGTGTAATTAAGTTGTCAATATGTCGTAGTTCAAAGGCAAATCGTAGTGTTCAATTGTCTGATAGGTTGATGCCGTGAATGCGGCCAAGAGTGCTCAAGGGAAGGTGCAGGCCAGTAATATGAAAAGCTTAGAAAAGAGTCAGAGGCTAGTACAGTAGTAATTGTAGTAAGTGATTAGTTTGATTGTGATCATAGTTCTTTTTGTAATGAGATTCAGATGACTCTTAATTCATTTGTAAAAAGGAGGAAAGGAAATTGGTTTGTTTCGAACTTTGTTCTATGTTACTTGTAGAGTATTTGAAATTTTTATTTATTTAAATTTTACGTTGTGAATATAGGGTTCTTACAAAATACCGAGTAATGGCAATATTTGCAAACTATAAGATGAATAAACCATAAAAATACATGAACTTAGTATTGAACAATGGAAGGCGAGATAAAATTGCCTAGAATCGGCATCGTTTTGATGGAGTATGTAGATTGGGCACGAGTTCAAGCACAAATGACATCTACAAGGCAAGGAGCTTCAAGTGACCATCAAGGCAGCTAGGCTAATTATGCTACCAGAGTGTTTTAACTTTGAGGTACTCTACTTCCTATTACATTGCAAGTCTAGGAGTTGTCATCGGCTTATCGCACATTTGAGGGTAAAATCTCGGGATATTAACAATATTATGAAAAACTACCTGAGAAGGGTATCGTTTATATACATTAAAAAAGAAAGCTCGATGGTTGTTGAAAAGGATTTACAGAATATAATACCATCTTCTTTTCGATCATTTGTTTTACTCTTTTATTCTCTGGGAAGGGGATGAGATCAAAGGTAAAAGAATGATTGACAGAGGGAGTTAAAAGACAACTACACCGAAAAGAAAAGGCAAAAGTTATTTGATTTTCTTACCACTAAATGTGCAATAAATTAGCTATGTTAAACTATTTGGATGATGTCTTATTACACGAACTATAATTGTTACAAATATTATGGCAACGGGTGATAGCCTAATTAGCGTTAACAAAGCTCCAGGTCGAATCCAAAAGGATGGTTAGCTTGGCCGGCAGTAATTTTACTTAACCATAGTTCAATCAAAATCAAGTATTTCAAATGAATACACAAAAAATTATGAAATTTCTTGAATATTTTGCATTTATGTATTTCATCTTCCAACCCTTTATCAAAGCAATAAAACTCTAGAATATAAATAGATCAAAATCTAAGCATATATACTCCTTCTGTCATGTGAGTGTCTTAATACTTTATTTAGCCTTTTATTTTATAAATGTTTTTGATGAATAATTTGATCATCTTTGTGAATTTTGATCCAATTAACATAAAATAACAATAGTTATAAATCGTCCCTTCCCCTTTTAAAAAAGAATTAGTCTTGCTTCAGACGACGGGTCAAGCCCCCTCACAAATGAGCAAGTGGGGAGATTATTCATTATCCCCCACTTGCTCTTTTGTAAGAGGGATTGACCCGTTTGAAGAAATAAGACAGGTCGTCCCGTTTGAAACAAGAATTTGCATTAAATAAAAAAGTAACAAATAACCGGAACAAAGAGAGTAAATAGCGGGAATAACTATGACTAGACCTGGCAAAACTGACCCGGCCCGAATAACCCGACCCGATAAGGCTGACCCGAGACCCGAAAGCGACCCGGAATGGCCTGACCCGAGGATGACCCGAAACCCGAATTGACCCGACCCGAACCTTGACTGACCCGAAAGAGACCCGACCCAAAATAACCCGACCCGAAGTCACCGACCTACACACGACCCGATTTGAAATGATCCTAAATGACCCAATTTATTGTGATTAGGGGTGATAATGAGACGAGACGGCCCGCATGCAGCTCAAGCTCGGCTTGGTCCAAGTCGGCCGGTGCCAGTTTGCCTCGACACGGGCTTGACTCGAAAACTAACTTGATCATTTTGACGTGAAAATGACCTAAATAAATCGGATATAAATCTAAAATAATCTGACCCAAAATGACCCATACCCGAAATGGCCCAGACCCGAAGTGACCCAAACCCGAAACTGACCCAAACCCGAAAGCGACCCTACCCGACCCGACCCGACCCGAAAGATTGAGCAAACCCGAGATGACCCGACCCATATCGACCCGACCCAAACCCGACCCGTTTGACCCATTTGCCAGGTCTAACTATGACCCAAGTCCAAGAGTACCAACACTGCGAAAACAAACTAGACAAGTAACCAACCCAATTAATACTTTGAGTTATCCTATATAATTAAAAATCCCTCATTCCCTTTGGATTAAACTCCATTTAAATTAGTTGTAGATTCAAAATTTTGCTTGTAATTTTTCATGATTGCAAGGAATACTCACACTTTTTTTCTCATTAAATTCAAGTATGGTATTAATTTCTTTCCCTCTTTTGTTTTTATTCCCCTTTATTTCAATTCCCATTTTTCCCTTTTATTATAACTTTATGCATTTAATTTGTTTCAAGTTTGCAGTTTTTTCCCTTTTAATTAATGTTAGTGAAGCAAATTAGTGTATTACTATTGTTTTCACAATTCACAGTTCATTATTTAGTTAATTGTTGTTAAATTTGAAATATTTACAATTCAAATATATGTAGTAGACTAGTAGCATGTTAGGTTGGTTCTATGTACCTATTTTTACTCTTTTTTATTTAATTATGTGGGCTTTTTACTGTTAATCATGTATTTGTTACTTAATGATGGTTAAATTGTTACTGATGTGATTTTGAGTTATCAAATTGACCTTAGTGATAGCTAGAGTTGCTGGTAGTGTGTTGATTAAGCCGGCATGAAAAATCTAAGGCGTAACTAGGCTCGATTATGTAGGACTAAAGTTAGTTGATGCCGTGAAAATGGATTAATTAGTAGCTTGAAAGGTTTAGTCTTGAAACGCCACATTCGCATTTCGAGCATCTCAAAGTAACAATAGGACTATTCGTAAACCACTAAACCTCTTAACAGCCCTCCTGATGTCCTAGGCGGCAAGGTCACATTTTTCACGACCTTGTGAACTTCTGTGGTAGTGAGTTTTGGGTTATTCTTAAGCTTGAAGTTGAACCGTCTTTCAAATGCTCCACAAAAGTTGTTTAAATGGTTTAGTTTTTTGCACTTTAGGGCCTGAAGAAGACCCCCCTCCCTTTGGTTGAACTACCTTTTTGCACTTTACAAATCTTTATCCATAACCACGAAGCTTCATCGTACATCTCTACTCCGTTGCCCACCACTCGGTCTTTGCCACACATAGTGCATATGGCATTCTAAGATTTTATTGAGGACTGAAGATTCTTCGCCCTTTCTTATGAAGAGAACATTGATTCATTATTTTGCAATCCAACCCTTAAAAATAGTTCATCCACTCGTAAATCACAATTTTGCAAAAAGAAAGATATAAAAAATTGAGATTAAGAAGAATAAAGTTGAACTAAAAAGGTCTCGTATCTGATTACCCTGTAGGGTGCATACCGTACAATCAGATAGGTGCAGCACGAGGAATGAGCTACACAGTGACAGCGCCGCCATTGCCTATCAACCTCAACTCTTCTCTCACTTCTCCGGTACTCTCTCTTTATTTATCTATCTCCTCCATGTCTCCAACGTACACACTAAATGACTAAAACATGTAATAACAGCGTACTAATTGTTATATCAGAAAACAGATCGCGAGGAAGGTCAAGTTCAGTCTCTCAAGCCCACAAATCCATCCTATAAATGGCGCCTTCTTATTGCTTATGATGGTACCCGTTATTCTGGTTAGTTTCCTCTTGTGTTACATTAAGCTTTCAATTAATTCATATTATGGTAACAGTGTGGTGATGCTGTGCAAAATGCAAATTATTGTTTTTGTTAGACAGTTAGTAATCAAGGATAATCCTGAATTTTATTGGAGAAACTATTCCAATATGGGTGTTTATGTGCAAATTAGGTTAAGTAGTTAGGACGTCAGAAGCAAAATCAATAACTATCTATTATAAAAATTGAACAATAAAGGAGAAAGAATTGAAGTGCTATTAAATATTACATATTGGTGATGGGGAAACCCTTTTGATATGGGTAAAACCCCAAGTAGAGGTGTCTCCCATTAATCATCTCATATGCCGTAGCCTTGAACTCTTGAAGTACAAGCTGTTGAGCCAAGTTTGCTATGATTGATTGAATTGGAATAAAGAAGAGTATTTAGTCAAAAGCTATAATAGTCTGGGTAATAATGAGAGTAATTTTTACATGGTAGCGAGCTGAAGAGATGGAGTGAATTGGACGTGTCGAGGCAACCTTTGGCCTTGTTAATATAGGATGATTTTTTAGAACTTCTACCTTATAACCTTGGTCATGATTGAGAGGATCCCAGACGGCAGACATAGTCTTTTCCCACTTCCAGTTTCGACTTAGTCATCAAATGCCTTCCTCCGTGTTCAGAGATTCTCCACCAGGTTGTTTTAACATATTTGGCCGTGAGATTGTCGACTAAATGCTGCTATCAGTGTTGAGTTGTTGCTGACCATGTGCCTCTTTTTTGGGTGAATGCGTGGCTTACGAATGTTGCTCTTTTCTGGTGCTCGCCATGCTCTTGTTGCTGTGCAAAAGCTTAGATTATACCTGAAAAGAACACAAAATGTGTGAGGGTTTAATTCATCGGTTGGCATTTTAGAGGTCCAAGTTCATAACCGTTGTCACCTGATGCAATGTCTTTTTTAAATGATGGAGGAATTTTTTTTCAAGTACTTCAATTAAGAGGTACGAGAGAGTTAATGTCACATCCACAGTGGCAAGCGATTGATTAACTTCATCAAAGCAATTTGAAGAAGGGCTCTCTTTCAGAGAGTATATAATTTCTTGCTACAGACCCACGAAGGGCTTTTGGATACGGTTGTACGAACATCAATCGCAGGATATCTTATATGTTTGCTTGCCAAAGTAGTTCAAATATTCCCATAAAGTTGTTGCTCCTTCACATAGTTTTTTCATGGTGAATATATTTATGTTGATAAGTTATTCGTCATTGGGGACTATGTTAGTCTCAAGCAAATAAGTGAAGGTTCATGGGTGAGCTACTTAGGAAAATCATAAAATTGTGCGGCATGGCTCTTAGTGTATAAATTTAATTGGTTACTCCTCATGTCCACCCACTTCCACACTGCTACTCCGATACAAGGTTCAACTGTCGGATACTTGCTATTTTTTAGTGTGAAGTAGCAGTAATTCGATGCACCTTCTCAATGTAATTTTCATTTTGGGTCCTTTAGAGACAATATTTTTTGTTGCTAACACAATGGTAACTGGTAAGGCTATGTACATTTGGGCTTACCCCTCAATTTGCCGAGGCACCGATGTAATAGTGTTATTGCTGAAGTCAAAGATTAGTTATATGGTAAATGACTCACTTAGCCGGCTGTTTATATTGAAGTTGTTTTGTCAAGTTGTCTAATTGCACGTAATCACAAAATCTAGGGGCCGATTTGCTACTTAGGCCTTGTTTACATACCAAAAAAGGAGGGATATAGAAGGAAGGGGGAAGGAGGGAAGGGAAAGGGAGGGAAGGGGAGGGAGACTAAGGGTGTGTTTGGATATGAGGAATTGAAGGGAAAGGAAGGGGAGGGAAATGGAGGGGTGAGGAATCCATTGTTTGGTTAGCAAAATTGAGGTGGAGGGATTTGGAGGGGAGGGAAAATGGATCCCTCCATTTCCCTCCTCCAAGCCAAATTATTTTCCCACCAACATAGGCAAGATTTGGAGGGAAAATGATCTCATCCATTCTCCCTCCCCTCCCCTTTCCTCCCTTTCTCCTCCCTCCTTCTCCCTCCCCTCCCTTTCCTTCCATTTTTGCTATCCATACACATCCTAAAGGAGGTGATTTCCCTTCATGGGAGGGGAAATAATTTGGCTTGGAGTAGGGAAATGAAGGGATCCATTTTCCCTCCCCTCCAAATCCCTCCATCCACATTTTGCTAACCAAACAAAGGATTTCTTATCCCTCCAAATCCCCCCCACCCACAATCCCTCTACCCAAACACACCCGTAGTCTCATTTCTATGGGCAGATGTGTGTGTGTGTTTTGCTCTCTAAGTTTTGAGGTTTCACTCCACTGAGGATATTGGCTATTGAGCTATGTTACTTTGATTTTTTCATTTTGACTTTGTGTCCGACACGATAATAAAGGAGATGGGTGTGGAATCCTTATGAACACTTAACGATTCGACACTTCTTCTTGTGGATGCATAAAGAAAGGCTTGCATGACAAAACTAAAGGAAGAGTATGGTGTATGAAGCATATAGAATGACCTTCGATTTCAAGCCTTATGTTTCATATATTTGTGCATTTCCCTTTAAATGATCTCATTATTTCATATAACTAAATATATGCTCGGAAGGCATGTCCCCATTCTTGTGTTTTCATATTAGGACAAAATCCTGTGACTAAAACGTTGATCATGACATGTCCGTCACTTGGATACATATACCCATGCCTACACCGTAGCATAATTCTTTAGCAAAGATACTCCGTAAAATCTACCTTCGTTTTTTCCTCTTCTGCTTGCTATGCGTGTTTTTGTATTAGGTGTGCTATAAAAGGGCTTTGTTCTGAATGAATTTGTTGCTTCTTAGTTATGGGATTTTATGGTATTCCATAATTTTATATTTCATGGTGTGTCCAGACATATTATTGTTAACTTAGTTACACTATGTTCCTGAAACTGCATATTTTCCTTCTCAAGAGCTTTGAAGATTTGTCTATGAATCTACAACAACATTACCTCAATGCCTCTATCGCTCCCGCAAATTGCGAGGTAAGGGGAAGTTGAATGTACGCAACCTTGCTCTTGTGTTAGCAACATATATAGGTTGTTTCCAAATGACCCAAGATGAAGATGAAAATTGTATCGAGAACTGCATCGAAGGAATAATACTTCACAATAGAAAGAAGCGCAACCACTTTAGTGAGCCGTTTGTTGTATTACATCATAATCCAAAAGCAAAGAGTAAGGAGTCTTTGATTCCATTTTGTGTCTCTGAATCTGAGTGGAAAAATTGCAAGTGTGAGTTATTTGTTCAAATTTCAAAAGCTGCATGGTTTTGGTCTGTCTGCTGCAGTATTATTCATAAAGTTATTTCTTCATTTAAGGGAAAAAATAGAGAATTTCCAGATGAAGTACACATTCTTTCAATAGTTAATGTATTTTGTAAAATTATAATTCGCGAAGAATGTTTCCCATTATTATCAACCTTGTTGATCTGCTTTCATTTCTGCTTATTTGCCTCTGTGTTTTGGAGCTGATTTTATGGTAGCTTGACCATTTCTCCCCCAACCACTTATTCTCTTGCTACTACAAAAAAAAATCTGCATTCTGCAAGTCTATTCATGACACTAGAACTAGATTACCCCATTATTCTGCAAGTTTATGCAAGTCTTTAATTAACACTCAAACTTCGATATTCCTCCCAGCTTATAAAAATTTCTGCTTTGTTTTTTTCTTTATTCTTTTTCTAGACTACTTGAGCATTAATTAACTCTATTTTAGAAGTTGTTCTAACATATACTCCGTACTACTCAGGATGGCAGTATCAAGCATCACCTCCAACAGTACAGTGTGCAATTGAAGATGCTTTAATCAAAACTACCAAGTTAAATAGAACGGATCTATGTTTAGTTGGTGCAGGCAGGACAGACAAAGGAGTTCATGCACGGGGTCAGGTCTGACATTCTCCTTCTTAAGAAGTTTGAAAGAATAGCCGCTCCACAAAGTGAGAAAAGCTTACGTCAGTAGAAGTTTCAGGTTGCCCATTTTCTTACACCTTTCAACTATGACACATTGGATGATGTTCATGCGGCTCTTAATGGTCTTTTACCTCCGGACATCCGTATAAGGGAGATAAGTCCGGCATTGCCGGAGTTCCATGCCCGTTTTTCTGCACGAGGCAAGATGTATCGTTATAGCATATATAATGACAGTGTCATCTGCCCATTTCACCGTCATTATGCATATCATAGTGGCTATGACCTCAATGCAGCTGTCATGGCAGAGGGTGCGGCACTTTTCATTGGGAAGCATGACTTTTCTGCCTTCGCAAATGCTATACATAATGATAGAATACGAGATCCTGTGAAGACAATTTCACACTTTGATGTCTTTGAAAAGGTAAGTTTTTAGTGCGGTGTTTGTATAAATTTAGAAGCATATACTCATTTCTGAACTTAGTGGAACGGAATATTTACTATTTTTACTTTGGAATTACTCCGTAGGATGGAATAAATAAAAAATACTCATTAAAGTATATGCTCTGTTATATTTTGGAGTAGCCCTCAATCAACGAAATTCCAAGGGCAAGTTTCATTTTGAGTCTTCGCGAAACCCGTTCGCGATAATACCTATTTTTCATTATGGGTTATGTGAAAATCATTTGTGTCAGGGGAATTTGCACTGATGAACCCCTCACAACCAACCAACTATAGATGTCAGTGATGTTCTTGTTGATACTCATTCTAGAAGTTGTTTTCATTTGATGTGTTTTTATCACACATCTGACAGGGTGATGTGATTCATGTGAACTGTCGGACTATGTTTTTTTTTCCGAGGTCCTCTACTCTTTATCTGTTTCGGTGTTTCCTCAACATTTGGGTACTGTTGGCTCCTTTTGGTTAAATGTTACGTCTTTTGCTGGTTCACAGGGGCCTGTTATCGAGCTAGAAGTTCAAGGATCCGGTTTCTTGTATAGACAAGTTCGAAACATGGTATGCTTCACCCTCTATTCTATTGATGGTAACCATGCACTTTTTTTTCAGTTCAGTTACAAACCGTTGATAGGAGAAGCAAATATCAACGCATTACATTTGTTGCTTCCCCCCTAGTTTACATTTCATGCAACATCTCACAAGTCACAACCCATTTTAACATAATGATTTAATGAAGGTTGCTTTGTTGCTTCAAATTGGAAAGAGAGCAATTCCCCCTGATATAGTTCCCCAGATATTGGAAACAAAAGACCGAAGAGAATTGGCTAAGTATACCTGGGCTGCCCCTCCTCACGGGCTATCCTTAGTAGAGGTCAAGTATAAAGAAGAACACATGGGACTTCCTGTAGGAAGTCCTGCAGTCAGTTTAGGACGGCGATATACTATCAGCAGATGTAAACTTCCTTACTATTGACTTGATTTGTAATCATATGAATTTCTTCATTCTTCTTATATATGGACTCGGACTATATACAAAAAGAGGTAGCAAAGGTGTAGAAATGCAGGTTATATGACATGCGGAGAACCCCCAGGATTCTCGAAGAATTGAGAAACAGCCCATCATTGAGGAATAAAACCGGGGATTCGTCCCCTCTCTCGTATAAAAAAAAAAAAAAAATTGAGGAATAAAACTTCTGTTTTTACTGTTAAGCTTAGAACATGAACTGTAGTTGTAGGATGCATGCTATTAAAATGTAACTGTTTTCTGTTGATCACTTGTTTGGCTGGATGATAACTTTTCGGCTAATTATTTTATCGTATGGTTCGTGCCCTGGCTACAGCCTGCAGTAAGAAGGTAAATTTTTTTATCCCCATTATGTTGTATTGTTTAACTGAAATAGTCCTTGCAAGATCGTAAGGTAAGGCCCCCCCTGTCCGAACGAAAGAAAGTAAAAAAAAGCAAGATTGTAAGGTAAGGCCTCCGTGTCCGAAAGAAATAAAGAAAAAATAGGGTAAGGTCTAATGAAGAGCGTCGTCATCTATTTAGTAACTATGATATTCCTTCCATTCGAATGAATCTACGACATTTTGGGTTAATGAATTTCAACAATTACTTTGATAAAAGATATAAATATCCACTCTAAAGTCTCTGGGTTTTAACTTGATTTAGTTAAAAATCAAAACCTTAATAATAATCGATCGAGAATATGTGAGCTAATGGTTAATTTAACATTCGAGGGAAATTCAACGTGAGAATTTGATCCAATTGAATCTAATGGGGAAACAAGTCCAATTCGATCAAGACTGAATTGGATTTGGCTCAAGCTGAATCAACACAAATCGAAATACTCAATTACTCTCTCTGTTCCGGTTAATTGTTGTCTTATTAATTACTAGGTTGTCTCAGTAAATTGTTGTAATTTTTATATTATGAAAGTTTTCCATGAACAATTAGATCACCCAATGAGACTATTGTCCACTTCTCATCCACTAAGTTGAACCACAAATGGTCTCTCACTAATTCGTTGATCTTTGTGCAAAAATAAAAGGATAATAATTCACCGGGACGGAGAAATTATCTTTTATTGATTGGGCTATTATTGCTCGATTACCCTCAACTATATTTCAAGTGAAAAATATTTTATACTATACCTAGTTATTCACATTTATCAAGACATGTATTAAATGTCCACACAACTTTGTATATGTATTGTATCATTTTAAATTTCATACCTTCAATTCCTCAATTGTAGGACAAAGTATTTTGCTATCCATACTTAAATCCAAGGTGCACCGACCCTACGTAGTAGTATCAACTATCAAGTAAAAAGTCATACGCTTTTTCCAATGTCAACCCTTAAATTTGAGTCCAACACTAAGTCTTGCTTGTGACGGGATGACCCGACGAAAGCTTGCGACGGGTCAAATTCCCCTCACAAAGAGCAAGTGGCAAGATAAGTGGGGGGCTCCATTTGCCACTCACTTGCCTTGCCACTTGCTTTTTGTGAGAGAGATTTAACCCGTCACAAGCTTGCGACGGGTTGCCCCATCACAAATGAAAATTTGTGATATGTATATATGATCGATTATCTGAGCAACCATACAAAAACCACATTGCTATGCAGTCTACACATAACACATCCATGTGACCATGAAACTTGCCAATGCAATCCCTACTCTCTTTCTCTTACCCTTCTTGAAGTGCTAAAGAATGGATCAAATTGAAGAACACTATATATTTAACCGATCTATTTAAGGAGAATGAGATAGCGACACCTGATGTTGTCGAGAATATATATTTGAACATGTACGAGTATATATTAGTTATAGAAAGATTCATATTACAATTTTGATATTCTTTTCATTCACTTCTCACATATATACACATATATACACATATATATTCAACAAACGTATAAAATCAAAGTGATCAGAGAGAATACCCCATAATGAAAAACAATATCTGGTCTCATAACTTTCTTTTATTTTCACGTTCAGGTTAATCGGGTGTACGTAAGAGCCGGTTTAACTTAAGAACGTTTTAAACAAGGATTGGTGGAAGGAGAAAGATGTTAAACCGACCATGATCGATATGGTGAAGAAAGTTAGCTACTTGCATTGCATTAGTTGGTTTAACTGTCCTAACTTGCATGTGAAAGACAACATCTAACGGTTGTGAGGTTCCTAGTTTACATCATGCACACATTTACATGTTCCCTCAAAAGATTGTAAACCCCTTTTTATTTATAATAAATATGGCTGACAAAGTGTCAGAATTGCAGTTTGTGTTAACAAGTCATGTATAATCAAAGCAACTTAACCAATTATTATCTCCACATAAACATTAAGGGGGATGTATGAAGTACGGAGTAGCTTTTTTATTGGCTAGATTGAGCTTTACTGTTTTACTTAGGAACTCAAGGAATCTAATCTAAACATATAATACACTCAAATTATACTTAGTAACTTTGAACGCCTAGTACTGGTTTATTCTTTCTAAGAAATATTTTAATAAAAGACAAATAAATGAATGAGACGGAATGAGTATAAAGTAACCTTTTATATACTCATGTTACTTCGGATTTTGACTTGTTAATAGTCCAGCCTAAAAGGAACGTTTGTGCAAGAAATGCATATTTGTAACTAATTAATCCGACACCTGTGATATTTAGTGTGACCGAATATTAGACGTTTTGCAAACACATGTCAATTCTTGTCAATTAACTCTAAAGTTTTTGAAGTTAAGGCTTACTCGTAGTTTTTAAGTATGTGACCGGCCTCCTAAATACATCTTCCTTATTTATGGATCTCAAAATGTAGTTTTGATTAAATACTCCGTAACATTTTAATATCCAATGAAAGTATTTCATCCTATCAGTAATTTTTAGCTTTATTAATATTGTTTTTTTCGGGTTGATTAGGAGTATTCCTCGTTGACATTTGGGATAGTCTTGATATCGATCTTTTGTGACACTAATGACAACTTAATTAACAAATCCAATTTATATTTGAGTTTTTCATTTGCAAAACAAAAAACAATGAAACACTAACCACTTATTGAAAAATTATGTCTTTTCTATTCACAATTTCACACCAACAAACTTTATTGTATGTGTGAAATAAATAAGTGGAAACATGTACTACCCTGGTGATATACTCAATCACAATTCTTTTGTAAGTTCAAGAAATTAAAAGGGACCATTGACTAATTATTATTTTGTTCTTGCCATTCCTTATTATGTCAGCAAAAAATGTGCACTCTTATGTTTCCCAAAAATTACCCAATTGTAGGAAGACTACCCGTTTGTGAGACCA